>JACCGJ010025293.1:0-71633 GCA_013407085.1 Atriophallophorus winterbourni
GCGTTTCCACATGCAGCTCATTGCCGGTGGCAAATAAATTTAGGATGATGTTACGTAGGCAGCACAAAAGTACTGCATAATTGTATATATCGAATTCCAACGAATGGCAGATTGATTGTTTACGGAGTTCACATCGGTTTATAGCCGCGGGCAGAAAATGATTTGAAATTATCGCGAAATAGGTAACTTACAATTGCGGAAAATTGTTCCTTGCTAACAGAGGTTTTGCCGCCGTGATCATTGAAAATCTTCTCGTAGACAACGTTTTCGAGCTGATTTTTGTCAATCAATTTTTCACCTCTGGTACGAAGAGATAAATTTTCATTGAAGATATACAGCATGAATTAAAAGTGAAAAACAAATTAAAAGAGAAATATTATAGAACAATTAAGAGTAGTAATAAAGTTAGGGATTGTTACGCGTTATTCGACATCGCAGGCTATTGTGGGAATGAAGGAGAAAAATAGGTAACAGGAAAGTCTAGACACGGGATCTTTAAAGACGTCCTAATTTCTTTTGACGCGTGGTAATGGAAGCAATCTCCATATTCAAGTGTCAATTCCTTAAATCCTTTCAAAAATTTTACTAAACTGTTCTTGCAGTTCTATGTTAAATGGGCTACCATCGTTAACCTCGAAATTAACGTCAACCCCAGAAATATCGAATCCCAAAAGATCACAACGATTACTGAGACCAACTAAAAGATAGCAATTACAACGGAATAAACGAACGTACGAAACTTCAGCGAGGGAAGGTGTTGGGTAAGTCACCTATACCCCGGCAACAAACCCCTATTTCCGCTACATTGAAATTGTCAGAGTTGGCCATGGCAACAAACTTCCATCGATCTCATCATGCACTTTCCAATGGTTATTATGTACCTCTACACGTTGACTATGTTGTTGCCATGTAATTACAAAACATGTCCGCGGCCAAATACCTTTGAACCTTGGACTTCTGTTCAACGTTCCACTCCGTCCTTGTTGTGTTTTCTTGACTGCCGGGCTAAGAACAATACATCGATGGATAGAACACAACGACGGTCTCCGCTACATCATCCGCCTCCATCATAACAAGCATCAATTAGGACCAGCTGTATTTTTTGTAGGCTAAATGTGAGTAATCACAGACGTTTGGATAATAAGAGAGCGTTCCAATGACCAACTTCTAACCAAGGAAAAGTTGCTATCAATAAATTGGAACCGGTTTCACGGGGGTACCGATTCGCTTCTGTTACCCAGTTGACAAATTAAAGGTGAAATCCTTGTAAGCTCATAGAAATTCAATGCGCTTACATGACTGGTATCACTTACCTCTTCACAATTATTGCCACACTCCATTAAAGGCACACCGCTCAAACTCTACCCTGATAAATTCGTTAATATTGATTATTTACAGCAGTATTCAGCGGTGTTGTTCACCTTAGATCAGACTTGACCGTGGCTGTCAATCACATTGTGTAGACTAACATGCAGCACAATACAATCGTGACAATCCTTTACACTACGACAGAGCAGCCTTAGTAACACCTACTAACTCGAGCCGACTTCCATCATTTCTACCAACCTACGCTCAATTGGGATTTATTTTTAACGATTATACAACATGGCGATAGGCTGCTTTGGAGGCTAAAAAGAATGAACCTTAGCTGGCTACCAGACATCACAATAACAAATCCTAATCACGAGCATACACCACAAGAAGAACCTAGTCGCACTGTTTCTACACGATGAAAAAACTGCACTAATTTAAACTGTTCCTATAGTCGACCACTAGTAATTACAAAGGGTTACGGGCGGAAATACTTCAACGGTGACGAAGAATCAGAATTTCAAACGATGATCCAGGATGAAATTAAACAGTAGACTAATCCAATTATCGAACCGCTTCGAGCAACATTTGCTGATACATTGCTGTTTCAAGCAAGGTTGTGATGAAATGACAATGGTAAAATTTGAACGTTCAGGATGAACAATAATGCCACAATCGGATGTGCAATCGTGCAGCATTTTTGTGCTGTGCGGCTAACATCGTGCTAAATTGATTGGCCAACGGTAGTGAGCTGCATGCTGAAACACCCTACAGTCTCACTACCATTTCTATTTTTATTTTTCCCTCATATCTGTCTAGGCCTGGGCAACCTGACAGTATCTTAGCCCACGTGCAGTCTCTGACTGTGCGGACTTTGCCTGTATCAGACTGGTGCTTTCATACATACATAACATATTGCCCGAAAGATAACTTCTGGGAACCGCTAAATGCATTGCTTTGCTAACATTACCAGCACATGATCTGCACCATGGGCTTTGCGCAGTTTGCTCTTATCGAGTGGAGAGGGAGAGCAAGGGAAAGAAGTTTAGTTGAGAGCAACCCACCGTTTGGCACCAGGAGCCTTGAGCACGCCTTCTTTGACCAAACGATTGTAAAGACCACGCGCGACTGTATACTCGACATCCAAGCTTTTGGATATCAGCGCTGGCGACAAAGAATCCACACTGGTGCATAGAAGCACACAACGCCGGAATAAACACGTGGACTGCAATTTTAAGAAAAATGGGATTCTGAGTTTGATTGGAGTGAATATTTAACACCGATCGAGTGGTAATTTTCAAAAAGATGAATTAAAAGCAACCGGCTAGAGTAGATTCCTTTTTGTTTTGCAGATTAAGGGTGAAATTGCAACAGGAAACAGCCATGAGTAGTTAAGCAAACCAAAAATTAAAGGCAAAGTTAATCACAATGATTTGTTGAGATTGTGGCTCAGATATATAACGAATAATTAACAATACTGATTGACTTCGGGTTAAGGCAGCTTATTCTTTTATCTGCGTCAGAGCAAAAAGTATAGAATGGAAAATGTTTCTGACGAAATGTTAACCACCTACGTATGCTTATGGCACGATGCTACATCGTTGTACTACTCAACGTCTACTATGCCTATTCAGACATCGTAGAGAGACGTTGAACTCCCCCACTGGTCATGTTATATCCCTGTGTGAGATTCTGCGGTCGTGCATCCCAAGAGCATTCATCATCCTTTGTTCTGTAGATATCATAGGATGCTTTATCGAAGGGTGACTTTCACGTAATGGGTAATGATGCAAAAGGGTAGGTTTCCCTTTCCTCGTGATATATCAATGCTAATACCTACTACTGCTTCTCATAGCGCTTTGCTATTAGGTACACACCGTATATCGCAAACATCCCTATTTCCCAGAGCTATATGTAAATTTATTATAAACCGGGTTTTGGACTAGCCAGCTGATGAACAAGTTTTCGTCACACAAACGCACACATATTGTGTTTCATGAAAGATGGAGTCTGCTATTGACCTGAATACAATCAGTGCTGCAGAGCAGCGAACGTGTGTCGCATCGCATACGACACAATTAGTACTAATCATACAATATCCATATTGAGTACGAATGCATAATGTGATTATCGTTTAGTGTATAGACATTTTAATATTCGTTCATTCATTCGGGCAACAGACGAGTTTACGCGCGCTTGTGGTTCTTTCTCACTCACTGATGGGCCAGCATCACACACCAGAACGGATATCGGTAGATGCGTATGGAACTACAGAATGCTTCAATCTAATTACACGCATTTACTTTGAGGGATAAAAGATAAAATGAAAATATATCATGACGCTTGTTTTACATTTCAATGATTCTGGCTCTGTCCCGAGATACAGAGCGTGATGTACACGTGTAAGCCGAAATCTGGTTCGTTTCATTCAGAGCAGTTGAAGGTTAACTTCCATGCAGCATGACACGATAAAAATTCTGCATAGATGAAGGATGGGACTTCAACAGTAAGGGAATATAGCACAAATATCCTGGGGTGAATTGCTTACAATTCTAACGACACATGCACTCATCAAAATTCGTGAATGATTAAAACGAAATCTACGATTCAACTTCTTCGTGACTTACACTGCCATGCACCATAAAAAGCTTTCTTCAACACTTAAATTGACAACAGACAAAATTAGGCAACTGGTCCAAGGTGCTCACAGCAAGACCATTAGTGAACGCGAGTTTGTCGTATATCATGAGCACATGCTTTGAGTGTGCAGATGTTTATAGAGGGACAGTATCTGGGTGGACAGGTGTTCGATAAACCGGAGCATTAATTTCACCGTTGGTCTTTGGTGATGACCCCGTTCAACACATCCATTTATTCATAATTCAAGTTTTCATATATCAACGGCGATTAAAAATTCATTTTCATGATCGCCACTGAAGACAGCATCTTAACAATAACAAGTTTTAATGCTTCAATGCCAAAAAGGCATGGTCGAACTATAACAAAACGGGTGGGGCTTAACAGGATAAAGGTATCGATAATAATGATGAATCTGCAAAGTGTTCCGATGCACGTACGCATGTGCCAATTACAACAAACAATCAAAAGGTGTGAATAAGTTTAGCAAGAGCTGTGTGACAGCCTTCATGCAGAATTCACTGACATGACTCGTCATCATCATCATCAGAGACAGCCCTAGGCCGGTAGCATGTACTGAATGTTTAACCGCCATACAACCATGAAAAGAACAAGCACAAACAAACTGGAATAAGGTCTCCATACCTCGAATGAAACAAGCATTCGATCAGCCTGGCACCATGACAGGTTTTTAAAACCACATCATACATGCCTACACCGAGTTCTGCGCTTTAATTAGTACATAAGCTCCTGAATGTGGCGCAGTGTTACGGCAACGGAAATATCGAAATCGCTCTTAACCATACATTGCAATCCAGTGCACTTCAAAGGGGTGGGTAGTAATAATGAAGAGGACTCCAGCCAAGTCGTTCTAAAAACTCAATTTCGGGCAATTATGCTGCACGTTGACTGAAAAATTACCAATACGTATACGATTGTTTTAATTCAATAAATCATGATTTCAATTTTTATATTAACCAACTACTTATGAGTACATGAGGGATTTTCAAGTAAGCTCGCTTTACGAACAAGAAAATTCGGTTTAATTAATTTCAGTAGTCAGCTATGTGGACAACATATTTGTGATCATGAAAAGAACTGAACTGGACGAATCGCACCGACTAATGATTTGTGTATTCAGGGGAATCCAATTTACTAGAGAAACTGGAATCGAGGGCTGCCTGGCATTCCTGGACGTTCAAGTGAGACGAACAAGCGGAGAAAATTTGGAGACCAGTGTCTACAGGAAGAATACGCACATAGATCAAATCTGGAACTTCCACAGCAAGCATCCAACCAGCCATAAACGCAGCTGAGTTAAAACCTCATTCAAAAGAACAGCAACACATTTCACGCGGGGAACTAAGAAGACAAGAAGAACAATACCTGTACAAAGTGTTCCAGAAGAATAGATATCCAAGAAGCTTCGTACTACACCACAAGTTCAACCATACCCAACAAAGAAACGATGATGAAAACAGAGTTAGACGCGCTCTTCCGTATGTGCAGAATATATCAGAAATCGCAGCTCGTGTCCTTCTACCATTTGGAATAGAGGTCACGCACAAACCGCATCAACATTACGCAATCACTTCAACAACATAAAAGACAAAGTGGCAAAGGAAGAACAATCGAATATTGTCTACAAGATTACGTGCAGAGATTGCGAGAAGAACTACATCGGACAAACCGGCCGCGAGCTAAGCACAAGACTACACGAACACCGGTTAGCTGTACGACCCAAGGTCACTGATTTCAATACATGTTGATCGATTCGGTTACCAAATCGATTGGGACAACGTGAAGATTTTAGCCTAAGCAAACCGACTAGCGCGAGAATTCATCGAAGCGTGGCACTCGACGTCATCAATTAACCAGCACCTTCAATTGGCTGCAACCTATGGACCAATGAATGGACAAGAATGCAGCATATGAATTCCACTAACCCCCGGGAGTGATGGCAAACGGACAGACGGACCTTATAAAAACCCATGAATACTAATTATGGGTCACTTCTAAAGAAGTTTTGCTGATGCTGTCATCCAGCTTGATAACGAAACGTCCAACAACAACTATACAAGCTCGGCGAACACCATCTGAACAACATCCTCATCCTGAGCTACGCATATTCTCCTCGATTGCTCAAGAAATCCGTGTATGACTTATTTAATCGGATGAAAAATCGATGCAGAACAACAACAATAACATTCGACTGGCCATAGAAACTCACCCTCCTCTCTTCCTCAGATATTCCTTGCAGACTGGTATCGGTAATGCCTCCTTTGTTCAACAATTCCGGCTGTTGTGGTTTGGAAAAATGTCGGTTAGTTTTGTAATATAGACTTTACAATAAGCTGCTCAGGCTAGGATGAAGCCTATTTCATGAAAAAATGTACGTTTAGCTCTGGATCAAGCAGGGTTGATTCCATCATTTGAAATGAAAAAATGCTAGGAGATGCGCCTATGGAGAGCAGATTCAGTGAGTGAACAGCCAGATGATAACGGACCAGAAATCTAGTTGAAACAGTAAGAAATCGTAACTTATAACCAAAATCACAATCGAATAAAACTGTGAACCAAATGATGGATAAGTTGAAACAATCTGACGCTGCATCATAACAAAATAGTTTAACGTTGAGGGTGATCTCTTAGTTACACCGAGGTATATTCACATCCTGACATTCTAAAAAGCAGACCCTTTATGGAGGACGGAGATTAATATCAATACAACGATTCAGTTCCAATGAACACTTCACGTGTGTATTCATATCCTCGCGTGGAATTTCGACCATCATTGTGGTTATAACAAATCGGAGAATTCAAACTGCATGATCGCCAACCGAATAGCTAGTGTGGGTGTTTGGAAACGCAAGGTCCCAGCACAGTCTTAACTCATTTTCTCAGTTGAAGCTTGTATGATATTCGTGATAATGTCATCTTCTGGAGCCGTACCATCTAGTCTTTCGAGTTCAATATTGCACATGATGTCGGCAAATCGCCCATAGTCAAATCATTCGTGTTATTTGATGAACAAAAAGTACAAAGCAATCCACACATGTCAGAAACGGAATAGACTCACGTTGGATTCACTACAGTGTTCACATATGTGTGAGGAGGGGACGTCAAACTCCTCGACTATTCGGAAGCAAACAGCATGCTGCCACATGCCACAGCCATCGCACAAAATCATCACCCCATCGTCCTGATCAAAAGAAAATCAAGCACGTGACGAGAAAAAAAGTTGAACCAAAATGGCAAGTAGTCAGCAAGATGGATCCAACGATACACGAATAATGTGATCGTTCATATATAGTAGATTTGGAACTAAAATATGTAATGGCTAAACCTTAGATTCTTCGGAAAAAAGTTTGATTTCGCGAAAACGCTGAAAAACGATAGCATTCAACGTATCATCTTGGACTGTGGTAATCGCTATCTTCGAGTCATTGCTGAAATTGTTCGGCTTCAACGTTCACACGAGGCAACTTGCACAGTAATAAAATCGGCGATCGAGTCGTAGATATCATAAAATGAGATAACATGCATAGACTACGAGGGTTGGATTGAATCGTGTTCCTAACGATTTTGCGTCTTTGAATTGAGTACTTTTAATTGTGGATAGACCCTGACTTTGCACAAGCAGGTGAAAGCCTTAATATTTAATCTGATACTGGTTGGGACAACGCATCTCGCTCGATGAAGTCCGCACGATTTGAGTTTATTGTGGATACTCACTCTCATAAATATGACTCAGAATCGTGTTCACTGGCGATCTCTTTGTAGGTAGCTTAAATGTTATTAAGTGAAGTGTTGAGGAAAGTTTGTTATGATGGGTGACAATGAAAGTCGAAAGGAAGCGGTGATGTTGATGTTGCTCTACTTATTCACAAATCCTGGTTTAATGCGTAACTGATTCAAGTTGTGGGCACCTCATCCGAGGGTGTCTTAGTTAAGGATCTACAAGTGCCGTAGCTATTTGAGCCCAGTCCTTCCGAAAATCTGAGGAACATATTCCGGCAACCACACCTCACCAAGAGGATCATTCAATGTTCTAATCAGTATTTCGGCCGCGCTCTTGAAAACAACAGGTTGTATGGAATCCTTTGATGGATTTGATGAAATTTTCCATTTTCGCATTGTTGTGAGGATCTAGCTAACAGACCGAGGATAATACAGCACCAGAGGATTTATTTAATATAAGAATTGAATTGTAATCGTTGAAATTCACTGCTTGATTTAGTTAGCTTTTCCAATCAAAATGTTAGATAGTTTACCTTGTTCACCCCACAAGGACAACGAACGGTATATGTTTCGTCCGATTCATTGGATTGTAGTAAATCGTCTGGCTTGGAGAGTTGTAGTTCCTCTCGTACGCTGTTATTCTCTTGTTGCACTTGGGAGGGAATTTTCTGTAGATACGGATAAACAAAATGAGAACACTCAAAGCGATTTATTAGAAACGAATCTATTATAAAACAAAATATTCATTTGCATGCTTTTCCGTCACAAAACACCCCACGACCGGTTTCGTGCTGTTTGCACTCATCAGGTAGGGACAGTAAGATCAGGATCCGCATGCGCTTTTAACCCCATTAAACAAGTGTTTGGACACATGTGATTGAACAGGTTGGTCGGACCAGCCTTATCCAACAGTGGCATACAAGCGCTCCTTGTTTAAATCTATTATAATTCATATCATTTAAATATTTGTACAATGAACGAATCAAAATTTTCGACACTACTAACATTTACGATCGACACAGCTATGAACAATCGAAGGATCAAAATTAACGAAATTGCGTCAAACAATCAAGTGCACGAGCAGTTGTTGTTGTTGACCTCGATCGGTCGAAGTCGACAATGGATAATCCTCAAAAGCGCATGATGGTTTCAGGGTCCACAGCGTTTCATATAACTAAACAGTCCGATTCTGGAGGAACAATCGCTCCCGCATAGCTGACAGCTATAAGCCGTACTCGACCGATCAGTGACAGTTGCACGTTGAGGGCGTGATCTACGATCAGCAGTCGAGAGCAGTAAACTAAATTTAACAAGTTGAATAATTTGGAATCGTGACGCAGCCCTTCACCGGCATTTAGAAAGATTTACATGAGCTTCATAGGTTTTTTACTACTCTTACATTGAACTACGGTTTTATAAATCTGGCTTCAATAAAAACAGCCAGATTACAGGATATCAAAAACAAAAACAATTAATTACAACTTGTTTATTTTCGTTTAGAGCCTACAAACTTGTAAAAAGCAATGGATATTGGGTGATGGATACGCAAACTGTGCAAATCCGTAAACAAAAGTTGACAGATTTTCAATCTATTCCCAAGCTTGATCTTTTTAAGCATTTGCATGTCAGACCGGGGAACTTATTTTTGACGTGACATTTATTACTAGCGGAGAAAAGCTTGTTATGATGCATGGCAGTGTAAGCCTAAAGGAAGCTGTCATGCTGATGTCGCTCTACTCGTTCACGATTGCATGTTCCATTCGAGGTGTAGGCACCTCTTCCCAGTTTGTTTTTGCTTTCTCTTCTATAGAATCCGTAGCACTTTAAGTCCCACCCTTCCCCATGTTTTAGGATTTTACTTTTTCATGGTTGTGTGGCAGTTAAGCATTCAGTACGTGCTACCGTGCTACCTGACAGTATCTTAGCCCACGTGCAGTCTCTGACTGTGTGGCACTTTGCCTGGATCAGGCTTGTGATTTCATACCATACCATACCGGTGTAATGCTGTCTGTGATGATGAGGAGGAGGAGGAAAGACCACTCTTCAGATAACTATCGTATGAAGGGTTCATTTGGTGGATTATTTTATATTATTGTTCATATATTTCATGCCACTAGGTGAATGGTTTTAGCAAGTTAATCAAACAAAGAAACATTTTCTAAACTCCGTCTATCAATGATGAACACAACAAGCAGATATTTGTAGCGCACCATTTTATAGCCAAAGGTAATTAATTCTTTAGCAAATTGACATTAAATGAATTTTATTAGTCATTGGAGCTTCAATTTATCCATGAAACGTGAAAACAATCAGTATGAACCGTAAAACTTGCGGTGAACTTTAAATAAAAACAAAAAATAAATGAAGCTGCTTACCTTGTCGGAAATATCCAGCGAATTCATAGATAGATCCATTGAATTACCAGATGATTGACTTAATTGCTTGGATGTTTGGACAGCAGATTTCATCGTTTGTATGTGCATTTTTATACTTTAAAATCGAGAATAATTTGAAAATTTTTTATACCTGTGATGGGCCTAGAAATAATGAGAGGAAAGCAAACATACTGTTTGTACCGATCCGATTCGGATATTCAAGGGCTGACCGTCAAACTGCAAATCAACATCATCTGCCATGCGGAAGCCTGGTGGAGTGTAATTAGTTGGTGTCCCTGTAACAGAGAGTGCAATAAACGTAGTTTCAAATTACTAAAAATAAAGTATTATACGTTAGAACTATAAATGTGTTAATGTGATTTTTTATCGGTCCAAAAATAATTTTCTTCACAAAGTACTATCTATACATGAATATTTGCAATGATTTGAACGTTATATGCCAAAGGCTGTAAACATTTTAATTCATTATGGAAAAAATGGTGAGTAAGGTTGGCACTATTAAACAAATCATCCACCTGAATCCACACATATGTATGTATGTATGTATGAAAACACAAGCCTGAATCAGGCAAAGTGCTGCACAGCAATGGACTGCACGTGGGCCATTGCCTAACCACATATGAGAAATACAATAGAACTCGCAAGTGAGTCGCACAACATTATCAAACAGTGACTCACGAGTTTAAACGTTGTTTACTATTTCTGATATTATTGTGCTCATCTGATAAGTGCAAACCGCAGAAAATCAGTCGTGAATTGCGCGTGATAAAAAATGCAGGCTAATACATATTTTTTCAAGCCCACGTGTTAAAACCAATCCACACGTCTACCGGCAATTTGCCTGGGTCAGGCTTGTGCTTTTATATATGCATATGACAGGTTGACCGTGCTAGGCTTATTCAATGTATTCTGGTGCTCATATCCGGAGCACTTACCCTCCACAACTGGTTTCTGTCTGCAAGGCGTCATTGGGTGGGTAGCAAGCTCAAGTTCAGTGGGCATTGAAACAGTGGTAAAGTGACAAAAGTTAAATTATAATGCCACTGTTGAATAAATAAATCCAGTCAATGTTTAATAATAGCACGGTAAATTCTTTTTAAAAGTTAAGACACCGAAAATTGGATTAGATTTCCATGAAACATAAGCTCTGACAGCATGCAGCCTAAATTAAGTCTTATAAAACTGAAGCTGGGATGTAGGAACAAAAATGTAATTTGTTGCTTGATCGCGAAATCAAATGACTCCTATCAACCACTCTACGGGGACAAATAAACCTGCTTCAAAATGAATTACGAAGCACCAATAAGTAAGCTATATTAACACAAAAATTTTTAGCATTTAAGCATACACAACGAATTACATTTATAATAATCGGATGGGAACACAACTTTCGATAAAGAATTTACTACCTATAATTGGATGAGAATAATAGTCCAAACTTTCAGACCAATTTCAATATATCAACGCAATACTATCAAAAATATAAAAATTCTTTGCGTGTTGTTTCCAAAACGCAGTATTTCAGTAACCGGTCTTGTGTCAATGCACAACAGAGAACTGTATTCAAGCAAGAGCAATTGGCTAAATGATTATAATGTTACATTTGCGCCCAGAACTAGATCACATGAAAATCAATTAATATTACGGATGGAAAATACTTTAAATATTCACACATATTTCTAGAAGTCGACGTGATACACATTATTTTTACGATGCGACAGAGAATTGCTGAAACCTGTTTAATTATACTGGGTTTGGGAAGACCGTGTCTGTTTAGAAACAAATTAAATTAATATTGAAAAGCAATACAAAGTAATCAATCGATCGTTATACACATAATTGATCATATAAATACACGTAAAACCAAACGAACCATCTTGGTATTGCAATTTCATTGTCATGTGAAGATTTTCTGAAAAACCATGCAACTTTTTCCCGACGGAATCTATTGCTTTAAGCAAATTCAACGTAGCTTCCTGAATGTCTTTCTGTGAGAAATTTCCATTATTTGTTTTAGTTAGAAATGATCTGAGAGTTTTATTATAAAAGAAACTCTACTCTTTATCTTTGGTCGAAATATCCAGGTCAACAGCACTGCCATTATAAGACACACGAAAAGTATACGATTCAACAACTTCGCAGTCAACGTAGGGATTTTCATCAGATGCGTCTGCATTTTTGACAAATAGAGTTATGGTTGCTGTTTTCAGCTAAAAATGTCTGGAGCAGAAGCAACTTACAAATTTTCGATCAATAGCATCAAAACATCCGCGAAGCCAATAGACTACTTTCGATGAGCCTGGAAATTTATTGTCTTCTTTGATTATTTTTAGCCGGACACCTGCTTCTTAAACATGAATAACAATTACCTTCAAGCTGTTTATCAAAAAATGCTGCATCAGGAAACAGATGACGAGTGTATAAAACATAGGAAACGGCAACTGCAAACAGCTTCTTGACAAAGATTAATGAATGAACCTCTGTGCGAAGCTCAGTGGGAAATAATTTAGACCACTGGACGTTGAAAAATTTAACAACATACGTTTCCAACTGCTGATTTATTGGCACAAGCAACAGCCATTACCGCGATATTTCATAGATCGAAAATAAGACCGCCTAAATGCACGATAAAAACAACTTTTATACATTATTAATTATTATTATTATTATCGTAATGCTGATGATAAAATGATAAATCAGATACAGACAAAACAGCGATCAAAAGTGGAACAATGCGAGTAAGCTTTAGTGGAAATAATTAATTAATACTATTCTGATAAAATCTAAATATGTCATTAGCAAGCGTTTTTGGGTGTTTCAAAAATTAATGCGCCGTCCTATATGCCAGCATATATTTAACTTGGCATTAGTTCATCCGTATTTTCTAAATAAATTGAGAACGGTTTGACTGCTCATGAGCGCAGAGCGAAATACAATCCGCAAGACAATTGGATGTTTAAAAATCTTAACACTTTGAAAAACGATAAACATTGCTCTGAAAAACCATATTTCTACAACGACTGCCTGAAGACTGTTTTCATGGAGGCTTTAGACAAACAGATGTTGTTGCTTTGAATACCTACGAACAACACACCTGATGAACGCATTTGTAATTATGCTGGATGTTTTAGTCGTGATAGTTCTATACCTTCATTGCTAGCTACGCCAGATTCGGGCCTACTGCAGCAATGCGTCGGATTATGCCATTTTCAACCGTTGTTGTCACTAAGGTATCGATTTTCTTATTTTCTTACCGCTTTGGCTGTTTTTAGTCGACCCCGTTAAGGAGGAACAATCAATTGTTGGCCAACCGCGTCGTCTGTGATAAAGTAGATACTGGTGTGGCTAAATCTGTCACATGTCGCAACTGCTCCAACACGTTCTCGCAAAATGTGATTAATTCTTCGTCTCGGAGGCAATATCATCCCAAATGATGAAAACATATTGCGTATGTAACGTCCTTAAACATTGTCAAAAAAATGAACCAAACGAAGGTTGCCTGCTTAAAACAGTGTTTTAGGAATGCAACCTGGCTGATCGCATTTTGAACAGAGACTACAGATACAAAATTAAGCCTTCATTTAAAGTTTAGTGGAGCTCAGAACTCCAGTAAACCATTAAACTCAGAATAATTGGAAAATATAGTCTGTAATGCTAACTAGACAAAATATCATTCTCTGCAGAACTTTCCAAGCAAACACTCAACTGTTATAAATCCATCGGATTGTCTTCATCAGGACTTCACTTATATAAAATCATCTGTCAATGCATGTCTGACTTAAACTCCTCTAACGGGAAAAGCTAACAAAAATCAAGCCATCTGTCCATCTGAAGTTCCAGCTAAAATGTTCGGATACAAATACGGAAGTTACAGCGCAAGTGTTTGCAAATATTTCAGTGTAATCTGTACCAGCTTGCAGGAATGCAGCAAGACACGTTTTGCGAATAGACAGAGACACAACACAGAACAATGGTCCAAACTCTGTGCGATGATGGGTTCGGAAACCATCAGATCTATAGTAGTTGCATATTTGGTTCAGGCACTCAAGCTCCCCACAACATAGTGAACGACGTCTACTGAAAATAACACTAAGCGGTGAGAAGGATATAAATTCCTATTTGTTACGTGAGATTCCTAAATGAAATAATCAAATCTACGCCGATTTACCCTGATGGGAAAGAAAAGGGCGACTGGAGGCTGAGGCTGCCAATTCTATTTAGGCTGTTAAACAACAACAATAGGACTATAGACAGTTGTTTTATATAACAGAATCGATAGAAGGTCGGGAGTGTGTCGTTTCGAGTACTGCCAGTATACACTGGTCATTCAATTACAAAGGTGATGAACCAAATCCTTTGAAACTCACTTTCGAAACAATTGCAATGACAGACTTCGTCAGAAAAACTTGGCGACTACATGCGAAACATACTCCCAGTTACGTCAGAATAAGCAAATTAAAGGCAGCCTCAGAAAAACAAGCTGAAGCATTGCGGTGCAAAAATACTGAAAACTAAACTCAGAAGACGGTTCAAATAACCACAAAGGTCTGGCTCTCATGGGATTGGACCAATAGACACCATTCGTACATCATCGTTAAATACCAAAACCAGTATTAATTGTGTATACATTAAAGCTCATTGTTCGGGGAACAAACTACCGTGTTAGACCCAGATGTCAGAAATACCAAAGTGCTTCCTTCTTACACACACCTGGAAAAAAAATGAACCAAACATATATTTTGAATGAAAATTTCCTCTCTCCCTGTCAAAATCAAAATTACTGTTCCTCTTCTTTGAAATCAGATGGTACGATTAGTTGAGCTTTGATACGTATAACCTATGGTATTGTACAGTTAACTGCATTTCTCACCATAAATCATGAATCTTGGAAATCTTGAAGTGAAGCTTTTGAACTGTAAACACGCATTTCGCTCGCATGTTAATCAAGATGACAAAACCAAAAATGCACCACGCCGTCTTTTAACTCTTACTGTTTGAGAATCGGACCACGGGCCAAAATCATGAAGTTGACAATAATTCTTTACGACCATTTAAGCTGACGTCATCAAATAAAACTATTACCCTTCCTTTACCATCAACTACTAAAAAAATACGAACGGGTTTCTTAACATGGTGTTAAAACAGATAAGTCTGAAATTATTTAACCGAAAATAATTCTCATTCATAAAAATTGTTCTGAAACTATTTCGGGAATGAGCGTTATGCTCGTTGCTATCTTGTGTTGTAATCCACTCACATACATTTAGTCCGCATTTTGCATTCAAATTTTAACACAAGTACACTCATTATGGATAAGAGAAGCATTACCAATCATATACAAATCGAGAATTACTTTTGATTCAACATAAATCTTATTATATAACGTTGCAATTATAGAGCATCAAATACCATCCGCTTTAAAAAAAGTTTATGCCATGATGTAACCCGTGCAATTCCCTGGGTCAAAATTATGATATGAAAGAAATGGTCAACTTGAAACAAAATTTCACTTCAATATCACATTGTCAATTCAGGTATTATTTTGTGATAAAATATGGAGATATTTTACGTAATTAAGGGATAATCAGTCAATTTTTATCACGCTTATATCAAACAGCACACAAGAAGTCCTTCATTAATCATTGTGTGCCTGTGAGTGGCTACGTTTCAACGAGGATAAAACCACAATAATCCAATATTTTATTACTGTATAGGAAGGGAAAATCTTGTACAAAGCTTAGTGTTCAGTTCACGGTGGATCGAAATAGCAAAGGTGGACGTGTTTGGTGATTGTATTTCTTGAAGCGAGTCACATTCCCGTTAAGCCAGCAACATCAATGGAATATTTTGTGGTATTTGAACACCTAGGGCATCAACTCTGGATATAGCTTACCTGTACAATTTCATGATCAGGGTCAATTTAAATTGTGTCAGTGCGGAATTTCGATTCTGTGATTTGGAATAGCAATATACATTCAAACAATTAGCGGTGTTCTAACGAAAATTCATATAGCACACGCTACTGTGCGGACGTATTTTTCGTCGCTCTGACAATTTTGATCATATCTTCGTTGCATCTGCACGGATTTATACAATTTAAAGAATTCTGAGTATCACTCAACGATATCTATCGGATTTCATACTTTTCGATCGTGCAAGTCAACTTATCGCAAAGTTACCAGTTTGACGGGAAAAGAACATTTTGTTCACGCGCACAAAGTTTTTCCCAGCACCAGCTATCCTGCGGATTTTGCAATCACTGCAAAGACCACATTGAACTACAATTTTCGATACCTTATTTCGTGTTCTATCTTCTGTGTTTCCCGAATTATCGCGGATTAACTGTTCAATGCCGAAATCTCGCCAACGAACACTGTCAAATCACTCAACGGACAAAACACCCGTTATCGATCAACCGACAAGCCCTATGCAACCCACAAACATGTGCGAGCGTGTCACGAGATCCACTGCCCGGACCGCGAAAAATATCGATCCAGCTGTGACCGTGGGAAGTATTCAGGCGACGGCGACACTGAATCGTGGTGACCTCTGCATCACGTGTTTAAATCCGGTAAGCCTTGATACTGTTTCAGTTAAATGTGCTTTCTGCGGGTTCCACCAACACGTGTCATGTGACGAGACTTTAACTGCTGAGTGTGTAAGGCTAGTGAACGATAATGACTATCCATCTGTTTGTTATTTCTGTCATGCCTGTAGAAATTCAAGTATAAATGGCCATCGCAAGAGCATACATTCATCTGTTGGAAAAGTGTCTAATACAATAGAGAGTAGACTGTCGCAACTGGAAGCGGATCTTGCACGAGTGAAAAATGCTGTAGAGCCATTAATCAAGCCTAAACCATGTAAACTAAACAAACGAATGCGCTCAACTTTACCACCACCAAACCAATCTCTGGAAAAGGATGAAATGTTGCAGCACAGCACCCAGCAGAGTGTTAAAAACGTCTTAAAGCCGAAACCGTTCACATCGAAGGCCCCATTAGCGAAAGTTGCCTCGAAAGGAATTTCTCTTAGTGTTATCTGCACCAACGTGCCAGAGTCGACTGAGACGTTATTTTCGAATAGACACCAGAATGATTTGGCTGAATGGTTGAAACTGTGCACTCGCATGAATCTCAAAGCGATCCACCCGGTTTCGTTGATTCGCTTGAGTCGTCCTCCCAAAGCGCTACACCAAGATAAGCCGCGGTTGCTCAAGGTAGTAGTGCAAAATGAGAAGGACTTAGAAGATGTACTTCTGTCGACATACTTGCTACGGGACGACATGGAAAATACATCTCGTGTATTTGTTGATGTGCCCTGGTCGGAACGGGCAAAATCGCCACTGAAAGGTAACCAAAATAAAGCAAACGATCGCAACAAGCGCACCCTTATTCTCTTAAATGTCCCAGAAGATGCCACCGGTTCCGATACAAAGTGTAAATCCAACCACGACCTACAACAGTGGAGATTTATCAGTAATGCTATCCAAACCACCAATGTAACGGTTATCGATACGTTGCGAATCCCAAAGTCATCGAATTACGAAGGTAATGGTCCACGACCCCTTAAACTGACACTTTTGAACACCACTATGGTGAACACCGTGCTTAACAACTGGAAACAGTATCGATACAAAGTTCCACGAGAGATCAAAATTGTCGGTAAACACCTGAAAACCTGCTCTATCGTGGAAGTTGCCGGACCCGTTGGTAATGAGCACAGTGATGCCGGGACTCCTGCTCCAAAAAAACGGATGTCGACCGACTCTATCGGAGTCGGTGATGTAATATACCCATTAACACGAGGCCCACCATCTTTGACACGTACTCAACTTACCTGCTCAAATACTTATCATCCAACACTTTTATCAAGATCTACCATCAAATGTTTATACACCAACGCACAATGCTTGATAAATAAGTTACCTGAACTAATCGAGCTTCGTCAAAAATATTCACCACTCCTGATAGCCGTAACGGAAACTTGGTTCAATCAGCAATTAGTTGAGGAGGAAATTTCCATTTTAAACATGTTTCTTTTTCATCGTACTCGAATGGATCGTGGAGGAGGAGGTGTTGCTATTTACTATGATCAACACCTCACGTTCAGAGAAATCACGGATAATTATTTGATACTGGAAGATACACTTTGGTGTTCACTTGAATTAGCAACAGGTGAAAACTGTGTTGTTGGTGTGATTTACCGACCACCGTCAGCAGACGAAGCATACAATGCTAGTTTAATTGAGAAAACTCAGCTGGTTGTTTCCAGATATCAAAACAACGTCCTGATCATGGGTGAATTTAATCTCCCGAATTTACTCAAATGCGAGATTCCACCGGTGAACTCTCTTAATCATCTATTTTACAAAATGTTCAACGAACTTCCTTTATTCAACCACATCTCAAGCACCACTTGCTTCAGAGGCACAAACACACCGTCCATTCTCGATCTTGTTCTGACGAGCGAGGAAAATGTCATCGAGGATATCCGCTATGAAGCACCTCTTGGAAAGAGTGATCATGTAGTCATTGTTTTCGACTATATATCTGAAGCGATAAGAGCAAGTGATGCTCAGAAGTTGATAAGAAAAATAGATACGGTTGCATTATCAATGTCTCTTCAAGAAGTCACCGACTGGGCACCGATTAGCACTGATGTCCAACAATGCTGGTCATCGATACTTCAGAAAATCAACCGGAAAATAGAACTCCACTCAAAATATGTTTCAAAACAACTGAAAAAAGGATTCAAATTCGTGATCCGGAGTCGAACACGGAAATGGATAAAGGTGAGAAACTGTGCGTGGAGAAGCCACATACTGCATTCAACACCTGAATCTTGGGAATCTTACCGTGTGTTGAGAAACAAAGTTACTAAACTTGTTCAGGAGGATAAAGAAAAGTATCAAATAAATCTGATGGATAAAATTGAACGAAATCCGAAGCTCCTCTTCCAGATCGTGAACAGAAAGGCCAGGGTAAAGCCAGGTGTTTCCGCTTTACTTACTACGACTGAAACTACATCCACAGCTCTCGAAGCCGCTAACGAACTCGCTCAATTTTACTCTAGAGTGTTCTACCCTAACGAGCGCGTATCCTACGATATACCTGCATTCAGATCGCAGAATACAATACACGAAATCGTTGTGAAACCCGAGAGTGTCCTGGTAAAGCTACGCGGGTTAAATACAAAAAATCCTCAGGTGCTGATGAAATAACACCATTCATCCTAAAGCAATGCGCCCATGCTCTATTCTCACCACTCTCTGACCTTTTCAACCTGTCCTTGAGTTGTAGCACGGTTGCTAATGACTGGAAATGTGGACTAATCACTCCGATATACAAAGGAGGGAACTGATCTGATGTGTCTAACTACAGACCTGTCATGTTGTTGCCAGTGGTCTCTAAAGTTCTCGAACGACTTGTGGCTGAAGATCTTATCAAACACTTGGAACAAAATAAGCTGATTTCCATCGCACAGCACGGATTCAGGACAAGACACTCCTGTCTCACCAATCTTCTCATAACTCTTGATAATTGTACTCGAGCCCTGGACGATGGATGCCCTATCCATGCTTGTTATTTGGACATGTATAAAGCTTTTGACCGTGTTAACCACAGCATACTGCTACAAACATGGGAGCATCTCGGGGTGTGCGGCAGACTATTGGCATGGATAAAGGATTACTTGACTGGTAGAGTTATAAGGGTTAGAGTTGATGGGGCACTATCCAGCCCAGTAGAAGTTACCAGTGGCGTGCCTCAAGGCTCAGTCTTGGGGTCAATACTCTTCCTCGTGTACGCGAATGCTATACCCGAAATCGTACGCAGCAAAATCATTCTATTTGCGGATGACATCGAAGTCTGGACTAGCATACGCACCATAGAAGATTGCCAAATTCTCCAAAAAGATCTCGAAGCACTTCATAATTGGTCCTTGCGGAACTGCTTATCATTCAACATCCAAAAATGTACAATGTTGAACGTCGGTAAATCATTCGAATTTACACACTCTCTGGGATCTTAGCAACTTTCATGGGTTACTGAAGAGAAAGACCGTGGATAGCAATAATAAGTCCTCAACGGCCAGGTTATCTGTTATATAAAAATAGTCCTGCCAAATCTTAGCATTCCAGAGGGATCTTTGGTCTTTTTCTAAAGCAGATACTCCCACGGATAATAACACCTATATCAGGACCAAAAATGGAGTAGATGTTCACAGCATGGTCCCCATGGTTACAAAGGACATGACCTTGCTGCAACGAGTATACAACCGCGCTACAAAACTGGTGACCG
Source organism: Atriophallophorus winterbourni (assembly GCA_013407085.1). Classification (NCBI taxonomy): domain Eukaryota; kingdom Metazoa; phylum Platyhelminthes; class Trematoda; order Plagiorchiida; family Microphallidae; genus Atriophallophorus; species Atriophallophorus winterbourni. The sequence continues at coordinate 20,387 of JACCGJ010025293.1, forward strand.
GTCTATACAACAGGCCATACGAGGAGCGGATTGCAACACTAAACCTCTTTGACTTTTCGTACCGTCGTCTCAGGGGTGACTTGATCCTGCTTTCCAATATTATGCATACAGTGGATCACCCACTCGAACACCTGTTTCATCGGCAAGAAGCACGTGGTAGCAGATCGCATGGATACAAGTTAATTATTCCACACTCCAGATCAAATTGTCGAAGGTTTTTATTTGCTGTCAGAGTCTGTTTTCTATGGAACACCCTGCCCCCACATATCATTTGCGCAACAAGCCTGAACATGTTCAAGGCTGAACTTGACAAGTATATGTTGACCAAACCCAACCTTGCACCTGAATACAAGTGCTGACTTTCCATATGTATAAAAGATTTGTGTTGTTTTTTTATGAATTCCCTATATTTTAATCTGTGGTTACTGTCAAAGTTTTGTTTTGGACCATTTAGAAACTTTGAAGAACTTAATAACTTGACTAAAAAAATATTTGGGTCCAGTTTAATGAAATCTCTTAGTGATTCCTCTTTTGTACTTATATCCTCTGGTATCGTAAAGCTATTTGCGTTCTTTCACCATAAATTTTGAATCTTGAATCCTTATTTTATGGTTTCGACTAATTACAAAAGCGTGTGAACTCCAAACGTCGAAGTAGACTGAGCCCTTCATGAGAAAGTTCAGAGACCTAGCGAGCTCATTCAACCTTGTAAGAAAGCGTATAAGACCATGTCTGCTAAAGTAGTCACATGTTTTCTTTCATTCAATGCAGACAGGATATAATGACTTACACTTTTTCTGACACTTTGTCATCCTAAAACGTGTTTCAGCAGCAGAGCAAATAAAATGCTGAACAGCAAGCTAACAAATATGCATCCTTGTTTGCCGCCCCGAAAAAATTTCAAAATTTTAGGAACTGCAATCATTAAAATAGAAAATAAACGTTTTATGGCAGATTAGAGAGAAATATCGAATCTGAGCATTCTTGGTGTTGGATCGCTTTCATTGACTTACGAACTTCACCAGCTCCAAGTAAACTGTTTTTGAGGAGCCGGTCAACCGACTTTTCCCTTCTCCTGTCAATAGAAGCAGTTCCGCCAAGTTCCATAAGTCAATGCATGCAGGTCAGCAGCTACACTTTGTTGTAAGTGGTTAAATAAGATGCGCGCCACTGGAGCATTTTTGGAATTGGGAGTATATGCAACAAACCCTGACAACGTTGAAACAATTGTACCATTTTACCAATCTTTTTTTTATTACAATATCTGTCTAATAACTTAAATCAAAATTTTCATGATGGGACAACGATTAATAATATCTCTTTTCCAATATAATACACTAAGTTTGAATCAATTGTAAATATACTGCAAAATTTCAGTGGAAAGATTATATTCACCTCAGTTATATGCATTTTACTTTTTTAATCACCAGTTTCACTTTAAAAAGATTGTAATCAAAATATTCAAACATTTACGACGGTGGTTATTTCTTTTTTTACTTTACAATCGGAACCAGTTAATCTTGGCAAAAATGAGTGGAATAATCCGAAATTCGGAGTAAAATTTAATAAAAAACTGTCGTCAATGTCCGCGCGTTGTATTCGCACAGAACAAAGGCTATAACAACGTTATTCATCGGGAGACACGAAAAACTGCGTAACATTAAAGCATCGCCGACCGATTTGTGACTCCGTGTAGTGAAATTCAACGAATCTGAACAAACAAAATTAGAGCAACTTCGAATGAAACCCACCTTTGGATTGTAACGAAATACGTACTGATTGTTTGATAAAACACAAAAGTTACATTGAATTTTTTTTCTTTAAAATGCGTTGGCGTGTTTAAAATACTGTTGATTTAAAATTAATGCTCACAGATATTTTTCAACAGACAATAAATTTAATTTAATACTGTAAATTCAAAACGTTCGCTCAATCGGTTTACAAACTTGAGTATTTCAATTTAAAATGAGATGTCACCTCCTGCTTGTTCGTTTATCCGCTGCATACTGCACAATAACGGTGATCGACTTACTAAATTATGGTCACTAAAAGCACATAGCTTCACAATTATTATAGTCTAATAAATATTTGTTCATAAAAAAGTAATAGGGCATAATCATGAAATGAAAAGTGTTGTCCAGTTGAATGCTTACGATGAGTCAATACGTAGGTGAAGTCAAATCGCTATGTGATGTTCAAACTAGGATCACCCCTACAGTGGTTCGTTGTACGAATTGTTAGTAACAGTGGCATTCATGTAAAACTTTGTTTTCCAATTATCCACTGTTTCAAGGCTCAGTGAACCTGTCTCACCTGATGACGGCAAACAGACAGAAACCGATAGTGGTGTGTCAGGGATGGGGATGTCAGCACCAAAATATATTGTATGCTCACTTCAGTTAATTTACCGCGGAAATTTCAAAATTTTGCAATTATATTTATAATGTCAAATTATCTAATGATAAATAAGCGTATAAATTAGACATGCATGCAAGTCATCATTAAGAAGTTTGTTAGAACCTTTAATTAAAATTGTACGTGGTTGGTTTTTTGTAAAAATGTTAGACTCGATATAAGATGTTGTCAATTGAATGTACTCTATCTGTGGTAAAATGCGATGGCCACCAAGATCCGGTTGTTTTATTGCTTGACAGTATTTTTTGCAGACATGAAAGCTCTTTTAATTGTTTCTACGAATTTTAAATATGTTGCTCATGACCGCTATCTGCGGCACTTTGTTTGGACTGTTCTATACAATCTGGAGAAAAGCAGATACTGCTATCGGCTGCCTACCGTAGATCACGTCATACGCGTGCAACTAACATCGATTGTCCGAGTACTGCCTAACGTGTTGAGTCTGCGGAAGAGATTTTCGCATGAAACATACATTCGATTGTTACGTACATCCATGGTCCACATCGATCGAATAAGGCTAAAAACAAAAGACAGTGACAGTAATAAACTCAATTTGGTGGTTTCTGGAATTTATTGTAATTAGGAAAACATAAATTCGTTTTATAATTAAGAAACAATCCCACAATAGATTGAGGGAAATGCTGTATTAATTATAGTTATAGGCTAGATTGCACAAACGAATGAAGGCGAAACAAGTTTTATAGCATTACCAATAGCCACCACGTACTGTATCCAGCCCGGCCGAGAAGGTTAATGGTTGAGCGTGGAGCTAGATACCCCACCCTGTAAAAATCCTTCTAACGATGAAAACACCAACAAGAATACTAACAGAAAACACGAACCTCAGAGATGATGGAATCTTCAGCTGAAAGCTGTATGAATCCGGACGATGAAAGTAAGAGTCATCTGGAAGCCGTTTGCCCTATAACCATCGTATCCACTATGACCACCACTACCATTGCCACTTCGAACGTCCGAATCATGTATGAGACTGGAAAGACAGTGCAAGAGGCCACTTTGATGAGGAAGTATAACCTCACCGTCTTAGGAATCTGGTTCCGGACAGATGTGACTGACATCGGATGAATTACTGTTAAACACGGGCCACGAGCATGAAGATGCCGCACACACCCAGGGATTGGCCAGAATTCTTTCAAACTCGCCAAAGAGAGCACTCATTAGCTTGGATCGCACAGACTAGGGATCATCACAGCCTGCTTCTGTACAAAGAAGAAGCGGGGCCTTTGAATCGGCCGTGCTCAAAATTAATGTTATCATGCGTTTTTATTTTTTCAGTCAACACGGAACCTTTTGTTTTTGAAACGTTTTAACATGTCGCGAACATGTAAACGAAGGACGTTTGATGCACCGCACGCTTTAAATGCTGCGAAATATTTTTATTTTGAAGGATGGGGAATTTGCTGCGCCGGTCAGAAAAATGCGAGAGAAAACTCATACATGGGGTTTTAAAAATCGTGCAGCATGACTTTTCACCAACATCCATCACAATCACAAAGCCTAATGCCTGCAGACGAAACCGAAGCTGTTTTGATTTTGAATGTGACTGGCAATCTCAAATTTTCCCATCAAAGTTTGACGTCCCTCTTATTCGTATTGAAATTCTGTGTTTAAACTATTTTGATTAACTGAAAATTCGTTTTAACGAATAAAGTTTTCTTCTTCTTCTTCTAAGAAGATCAACATGGGCTAATACAGTGCTAAGCCTCGACAAACGACAGCGAAGAGGAGCAGAAGGAGGATTTTACAACAGACTTTCAAACATCATACAAGATTAGCAGTGACAAACAAGAGAAACAGGAGATCATAGGGCAGCAAGGGCTAGGCAAGAAGAACGACAACGGGTATAAGGTCGCCTACAAATGCGTCGCTAGAAATCTGTTCATCAGAGGAAGTGATTTTCTTCGCAGAAGGATGTACAAAGGAAATTCGGTGTAACCCTATTTGTCGACAGTAAACCAAATCGGTCAGATGTGCATCGGGAAGAAGTTTCGACACTTCCATCAAGATACACGCGTCAAATTTAGAGCAGACCTTGCTTCCGACCATCATCTACTTGTCGTCATGTTCAAGCTGACGATGAAGAAACACTGCATAGAGGAGTCCGGGAAACAACAGCGCTACAAGGCCGCTATGCTGAAAGACATTAGGAAGTAACGAGAGTTCAAGATCAACTTCTTTTAACATGTTTTGGGTCCTGGAAACGCTGCTTGCAAAATAGACAATAGAACTGAAGTGTCAGAAAGTGGAAGAAGCGGTTGACTAAACATGCCACGAAGTCCCGGATCACAAGACATATACGCACAAAGAATGGATCTCGGCATGGACGCAACAGCATATAGAAAAAAGAAGACAAAAGAAAGTAACTGTGTACAAAAGCAGAACGAGCGCAACAAAAGCAAAAGCACAAGAAAAATATATAGAAGCAAATATCATTTTCAAGCGGAACGTCAGAACCGACAAGCAAAAATACGTAGCCTTACTGGCCATAGAATCAGAAGAAGAAGCGTATTAGAAATACACCAAGGAACCGTATCCCGTTGTCAAGAAACTATTAGGAAGTTTGACAAGCCAGAAAGGCCAGTCAGGAACAGAAAAAGAGAAACGATATCATCCGACGAAGGTCAGAAAAAGAAATAAATCGAAAGATTTTAGGAGTTGCTCAACGGGCCAGCTCCTTTGAAACCACTAGAGGTGTTGCTAGCTGAAAGCGATCTGCCTATGAGGTGCTGTGCACCCACGAAGTAAGAGATCCGCAGCGCTGTTATACAATTAAAGAACGCCAAGTTTACAGGACTTGACAACATCTAGACAGAAGCGATGTAGCCGGAGGTCAAGACAGTGTGGAGCTCCTCCACCCAATTTTCTGCTTGATATAGAAATAAGAAGAAGTGCCAGCTGAGTGAAAAGAATGCTACCTCATCAAACTCCCTAAGAAAGGCGATCTTAATTCTTGCTTCAAATACCGACAGATAACTTTGATGTCAATCCCATTCAAGATACAAGATTCAAGAATTTATGGTCACAAAAAGCACATAGCTTCACAATAACCATATCATAGTAAATATACGTTCAGGAAATAGGCATAAAATAAACACGTAATGTCAAGTATAGTCAAGTTGTATAGTTACCATAAGTCAATACGCAGGTGTCGTCAAATCGTTATGCGACAAATAACTATCCAAATTTTGAATAAACATTCTGATGCTGGGAGAGATGACAAAAGTTTCGGGGAGGGAATTGCAAAGGAGACAAACACGTACACAATAAAAATATCGGCGACAGCTGATACGGGAGTGGGGAATTTGCAGTGTCGCTGAGTGGCTCTGTGTATGACGTGACTCACGGTATTCGAATAAATGTTTTAAGGAATGATGTGGGGTATTTATTATTTAATATGTTAGTATCACATCGCTTCAAAGGCTTCTTTGAAGGGGAATGGGGAGCCTCAGTATTTGCATTCGTTCCTCGTACGTTAGTTTCCGGAAACCTCTTACGAGTTTGGTTGCGCGATGGTATTTTTTGTCAAGCAATATTATATCCTTTTTAACCACGGAGTCCAAGCTTGTGATGCATGTTCCATGGTTGGAATTATATAGGCGTTCATGATGGTTGGCAACGTTCCAGGCGAGAAGGTTCTGAAAATCCCTCGCAGCATACCTAGAAGCTTGGAAGCACGCATGTTGATAACCTCACAATGCAGGCTGTTCTTCAGGCTGCCGCATACCCAAACTCCAAGATCCCTTTCCGATTCGGTCCAGCTCAAAATCATCTGCCCAAAGTGATATTGGTACTGGAATGGCTTACCAATTTGCAACACCTTGCATATTTGGATATTGAATGGCAAATTATTTCGTACCGACCATTCGTGTAGAGCATCTAGATCACGTTGCAGCTGTACACAGTCCGCAATTGTTTTTATCCGGGTCCAAATTTTAATGTCATCAGCAAGAAGGATCACCTTGCATGCGAGCGTTTCTGGTAGGTCGTTGATGTAAGCCAAGAAAAGTACTGGCCCGAGGACTGAACCTTGCGGTACGCCACTAAATGCTTCAATAGCCTGTGATAGTACCCCGTTGATTCGAACGATCGCCTTACGCCCACTGAGGTAACTTTCAAGCCATATGAGTAGCTGTCCGCTGATACTCATCTGCTTCAGCTTTTGTAATAGTCGAAAGTGATCAACTCGATCGAAAGCTTTAGACATGTCCAGATAACAAGCGTGGATGCTAGCTCCTTCGTCAACCGCTTGGGTCCAGTCATTTAAAACCGTCAACAAAGTTTGTCAAGCATGAGCGAGATTTACGAAAACCATGCTGTGCTACAGATAGCATATTTTGTGATTCCACGTGATGAACTATATTTTCTGTCACTATACGCTCTAGAACTTTGGATATCACAGGAAGTAGGGTGACAGGACGGTAGTTTGCCGGATCTGAACGTCTACCGCCTTTGTAGATAGGTGAAATTACCCCTGTCTTCCACTCTGTTGGCACCACTCCTTCAATTAGAGAATGTTTAAACAATTCACACAAAGGTTCACACAGCTGCTGGTCACAGGATTTTAGTATAGTCGGAGTGATCCCATCCGCTCCAGGGGATTTCCTAGGGTTCATTCGACACAAATGTCGTTGTATAATCACTGGATTTATTTCGATCTCAGTCAGCTGTTGCGTCACTGTTGATGGCGGCAATTCTTCAGTCGATCGAATCGCTAAGGGACTAAATAATTTAGCATAAAATTGAGCGAGAGCATCAGCTGTTTCATTTGCTGAGACTGTTAAGCCATCGTCAGTAAGAACAGGAAACATGGAAGATATGTAACCGCATATTGCTGAAAAGAATGAAGAATGCTGTTGACCTAAAACTTCGTGTCCAACAATCAGGCTTCAAAATATTAGATCATGCACGGACCAGATCTTACCCGTGCCCAACAATCTAGAGCAGTCATTTGAATGAAACGCGTCTCTCTAAGTTAACTTCTTTGACCATGAAGGCGTTCGACATCATTGAGAGACTGACGTTCTAAAGACTTCTGAGACACTACGGATTACCAGAAACATCACCAAAATCATCCGGCAATTATATATAATGATGACCTGCAGAATAGTGCATGAAAGACACCTCAATCACACTTTGGAAGTGAGAAACAGAATGACGCATAGATGCTTGCTCTTCCAGTTCCTGTTCCTCCTGGTCATAGACTGGATCATGAAGATGTTGACTGACGGGAATCGGAAAGGCATCCAGTTGACACTTTTGAAGCAGTTGGACGACCTCGACTTCGCCGACGATCTGGATCTTCTCTCCCAGACCCCAAAACAGATGAAATAGAAGACTAGCATCTATGTGGTTAACTCAACTAGACTAGGCCTCCACTTCGACAGAGGAAAGAGCCCGTTGTTCAAGACCAGCCCATCCAAAACGACACCAATCACGGTTCAAGGCGGGTCGCAGAAAAAGGTGAATAGTTACACCTTTCACAGTAGCATCTTGGACGAGCTTGAAAAAACGGATGCAGATATCAGAACCCGCATCAATAAAGCACGATCAGCTTTCAATCAGTTAAGACCATCTGGAAATCTAGCGAGATCAGAATTACCAACTTAGTAAACCCCATTCTTCCATACAGGATAGAGACCTCATGAACAACATGCACTATCATAAAGAAAATCCATGTCTCCATCAACACTTGCATCAAAAATATCCTAAAGATCCGCTATTCCGACAAGATCAGCAACGAACGAAGCATCAGCCAGTTGACAATGACATTTTTCAAAGTCGCTGAATACGTATTGGCCACACTCTCCGCAAACCTGCATCACGTTAGTACAAGTATAAATCCCTTATCGATCAATAGTGTAATTGCCGGGTTGGGTGTGGCAATATGTAAGAGTTTTTCGACCGAGAACCACTTAATCTGTTTTCATATTCTTCATAATTTGTTGTAGATGTTCTGACTTAAAATCATACATAAAACAATACCGTGTGATTGATACTCACAACTACTAATCGGTAGGAATTAGCATTCATTTCATGCCCTACAATAAATCACGCAATGTTCAAAACGAAATTAGATTTTAAGCCAAACCATTTACACATTCTAAAAGTTTTCTAATAGATCTTATAGGTCTTCACGCGTACTCTACCGTCACTAGATTTGTTATGCCTGGGGCACATATTCTTAGAAACACTGGATTCCAAAGAAACTGGCGTGAATGTAGCTCTTGTATTAATTTAATTGAATTGCCAAACACAAATTTATCGCTGTCGAAAGCCATTTGCTTTATCAGCAATTAAATCTGAAAGCGCATTATCAGATTACAAATTGAGAACTATTGAATAGTCGTTAATTCAAATTCGTTGACTTAATCGGAAATGAATTGTAGTTAGTTTAAATAAATAAAGTTATTTTCTTCACTTTCTATTTTTTCTATACCACCCACATATATTCTGGAGTTTTGTACATTTGTATTGACTCTTAAAGAACTGATCAACCATTTAAACGATTCTAAGTATCAAAAGTTTAATTTACAACCGAAGTCATTAAATCATGTTCTCGGAACCTTTACTGATTTCATGAGCAATCCATTTAATCATCACCTTTAATAATTATCACAAAATTCATGGTTTGTTGTTGTTCGTTAACTTTGTTCGATGTTTACTTTTTGTGTACGTCAGCAGATCACGATCATCCCATGCGCCACAACGTCTAACGCGAATGAAGATCTTTTTCGCGAAGAACAATATTTCTCGCAAACGTTATAGCGATAGGCAATACTCAGATGGTCGTTGAACTTGCTCGCTTTTGGTGTGATCTACGTTCATCAGTTAAGTGCAGTACGTGCTCTTCCATAGCACGTAGATGACTCCCTACACTGCGCCTTTGAATGGACAGTCGAAAGCGGATTATTTCCGACTGTTAGAGGCAATTTTAATCGCTTCCATATCAACGTGAACCTGGTCAAAGATCGTCTTTCTGATTTCATGCCTCCATAAAGTAATTCAAAGTAATTCAAAGTTTTAATGGTCCAAAAAGTAAATACTTTACATTACTCACAGATTAAAAATATAGGGAATTCGTAAAAACAAAACAAATGTTTTATACATATGGAAAGTCAGCATGTGCATTCAGGTGCAAGGTTGGGTTTGATCAACTTGTCAAGTTCAGCCTTGAACATGTTCAGGCTTGTTGCGCAAATGATATGTGGGGGCAGGGAGTTCCATAGAAAACAGACTCTGACAGCAAAGAAAAACCTTCCACAATTTGATCTGGAGTGTGGAATAATTACCTTGTATCCATGCGATCTGCGATCGGTTCAACTACAACCGTTTCTTGTTTTAGGCAAATGACGCAGGCAGCGTTGTCGATGCTGTTCTTATAAAGTAAACAAACTTTATAAATCTGCAAAAGATCACAAGAAACTTTTTAATTATTTAAAGGTTGCTTGCATGTTCAAAGAAGTGAAATCGAGGATTTCAAATTCACCCATAAATGACTAGTTGTAGTTCAAAGAGAGACGGCTACTTACAAGCTATCTCTCCATATTTCCCGTTTTCTTTTGTTCCAACGTGAAAGCATTTGAATTTTCATTCAGATATGCTCAAATTTTTAACATTTAAACACAGCATCCATCGTAAAACAGTCAATTTTTGGTATGGAGATGTACACGTGGGTTTGGACATAAACCTTCAAACCTTTTTTAGCCATGAGGTCCCTAGTGTCTACTAAACCACTCAACCGCGCTTTAGAACTCTTAACTACATTTGCAATGATTGCATTTATTGCTACGCTGTTACATCCATTTTACGATAGTTTTCTGTATAACATTCGCAACAGAATATGGTGGAGATTTAATAGTTTGATCCACGTATCTCTTGATTTATCTACGTAGGTACAGCTACCATGCCAATGCCGCCTCGTTGTAAACTGGATGACATAAAATAATTCAACTGAGTTGCATTCTAAATTAAAGTCGGTAGCTTCAACTAATCTCATAGAAACGCACTGGTGTATATCAAGGAGTTCAAATTGGAAACGTAAACCCGCAATACATTTCCTTGTAACCTATTTTTTAAACGATTACAGCGTTTCTATCTATCTAACAATATCTTATGTTTACAAGCGGGTAGCGTTTCAAAGCTGAAATTAATTAACGCGTTCGCTCGTTTATTCAACCACAATTTTTGCCAAACTCGTAACACACCGCACTTCCGATCGTATAAAAATCGCTGATTATGCCATCAGCGCTCATTGCTTGACAAAGTTAATTATCCGCTAGACTTTATCTGACACAAAGATCTCGCACAACATCGTGATTAAATAAACATCAACTCAGCTCAAACATACACCGCGTACAACCATCGTGTATAGAGTTCGACTTTTTCACGGTCACAAGCTTCACTCCACTGACAGTCGGTCAAATTTAATATGGGTGATTATGATTGGAAATGTTGAAAGCTCACAGGACTAACGGTAGATTGAGAGGGGCGATACAGAGACACCGTTGAAGCTGGTCACGGTTGATTCTCCGGGATAATTTATGGTTGATTAGACATGACCAATGAGCTAAATCCAATCACGTATTATACGCATGACATCGTTATAAACCTATTAACAGCCAGTTCCTAAAGTTTAACATATGGATATTAGGATATAAAGTGCTAAGTGTTTCGCCAAAGATTAATGATCTGTGAATGATCAGACGTAGAACAGAGATGTGATTTATAGATGTCTATTTGGTACTTTATCAAACACCAATGTCGACATAAATGAAAAAGGAGATACAATTATTTTTAGAGAAATGAATGCTTGAGGGTGAACAGTGTTACATTGGTTGAACGATTCTCAGTCGCGATAAAGATCCTAATGATTTCACGAAATATTCCTTTTTCCACAATTACATTTTAGTCGAAGACAGCGTGTCTAAAAACAGTAGAGAAACGTTAAGAAAATATCATAATCCGGAAACGAATGAAGGCCATTTCAATGCTCATACAAGAATGCAACGCCGAAATGGACTTTATGTCAATCTTCAGTGTTAACTTATCTTTGCACATAATTTCTACCGCAATCGACAGCGTTTTTTAAACTCACCAAATGAAAAGAGCATGGGTCTTGAAACAAAGCAGAAACGAATCAGGAACATCCGAGATATTATGCTTTTTTAGTAATGCCTACACATATTGTGTGCTGTTTAAAAACCTAGTCTAACATTACAAATTCGCGCTTAGATAAGATTGTTAAAGCTAGCCGGTTCAATTATTTGATAACACCGAGACACGAAGTGTTGAGCGAAAAGATTCATTTTCTAGTTTTTAATCGCGGAAATTTTATTCAAGAATTTTACAGCTGACATCAATCAACGCGTATTTTTCAACAACAGCAGTATACGACAATAGTGAGTGTAAAAATTATCCGATGCTAAGCAAATAGGTTCGCAAGAAATTTATACCATTGAACAGTAAATTAAAATTATCCGATGCTAAGCAAGTAGGTTCGCACAAAATTTCTACCATTGAACAGTAGTACGTAAAGTCGCAATTATTTATTAAAATCGTGACCAATTTTTATTATCAAATCTCCTCGTACGTTCAAATCAAGAATAGGTTAGTGATGAACTTTGAGAATGATACCTGTAACAGCAGTACTAAAGAAACCATTATATATTTAACTTCAAACTAAAGACGATACCTCCACTCAAATCCCAAATTGAAAGCTAACAGTAACAGTTTAAACAACAGCTAATATATAGAATTTGAAGAAAATAAGCTTAAATACTGGCTATTACGTCAGGCAAACTCAACGTGTATTTATCAACACACATTCTTCTGTGGTACGGGATTCTTAGGTTGTACGACAAGAAACTGCCAAATCAAATGTCATAATAGCACCCAATTCGGTTGCACAAAAAATGTTCCAGTAAGGTGAATAGTACATGCCGGTCAACACGTTCTATTGAGTGAAACCAGCTTTTTAAAAGGTGTAAATGGTTTACCACAACGTGTCATGAAAGCATAGTTGGAGCATTTTATGACGGCTGCGGCGACAGCCAATAAAATATTCAGACCGAAATTATATGCTCCGAAACTATTAGTTCGTGATTTCATATTTTTTGGTCAACAGTTCAACTAGTTTAGCAAACAGCCTCAAAACTGTTGTGGTGTTTAAGGGATGTGGATGTGAATACTACGGTATAATACTAAGCTTTCCATGTAGTAAAATCATGGAAGGAATTTGACTAGGCATCGGCAGAGGTTAATTTATTACAGGTTAAGAAGATACGGACAGAATAAAGGTATCTTCTATATATCACGGGCGGTTATGGTATCAACCACATATAATTGTAAGTACAATTTTAGAGGTTACTCTTCGTAAAGATAACTCTTTTGAAGGATAGTTCAACGCATAATATAGTTATACAGGATAGAATCGTCTCCTTCTGATCATTCTGTTTGCGCTCAGTTACCAATACCGGGAATCAGCATTTTTAAACGTTACCAGCTTCGCTGCATAAGTTTGGCATGCTTTATTACCCGAAGAAACCATGATTACACAGCATTCTCTACTTCTGGCCACAATTCTGGATTCACAATCAAGGAAAATGTTTGAGGAGGCTTATTTTAGCACAAACTAGAGGCAACTGAGAAGTAGCTAATACATCTAAATACATTTTCACAAAATTTTCATGCCTAGACTAGCATGTTTTACTTATGAGATTTTCGAAGTGATACACGAGCAATGCAAATTTGTAGTGATATTTTCATAGGCATACGAAAGAAACATGAAGCGTGCAATTAAATTCGCTAAATCGCAATAAAATCAAAAATCACTATCGAAATTTGATCAATTTGTTGTCTGAATTTTGGAGCAACAAATGTGTCAAAATGTTATTACATGAAAGTGATTTCGGTGAAAATTTATTTGCTCAAAAATCTCAAACAGATGTCAGATCGTAGAAATTTTTATCGGTTGTAGGAAACACAAGACAATCAACCGTGTTAAAATGGTATCAATAGCAGATTTAATTTATCAAAAACATAAATTCGCAAGACTTTTGTTGGATTGTTATTTCACTTGCATATTTTTCAACGGCGTGAAGAATGCTGGTGCTTTTATTTAATTAATAACATTTTTATGATTGTGTATGTTACGAATTCAATAATTTAATGAATCTATGGCCTGATAATATTCTTGGATTTCTAATTTTGAAGTTTATAACATGAAGCAAATTATGTATAGGTTTAAATGCCACACATTTTGAACTAAATACTTAATCCGTTTCGTTTCTTACATACAGTTACTAGCATCTCGTGTTTAAAAAAGAGCAGAAAAACACTTAGCTTTATTAGATCAATTTCGACCGTAATCTCAATATGGAAATACCATGTGCATTACTTATGCGAATTAAAATATGAGATGTCTAAAGGATGTTTGAACTTGGGAGCCACTGTGTATATAAGGCGGACACGATCAACATATTCAATCTGTGGTGTCCACACACACGGTGCATGGGGTTAAACACCGTATGTTTAAACCGAAATCCGTATTTGCATGCATATACATAACACACCTCAGCATGGTTTCGTGCTGTTCGTACTCGTCAGTTTTAAACGATTGGGTCAGTATCTACGTGCCTTGAGACAGTCTAAAATCGTGAACAACTTATGAGTTTTAAGCTACTTTCGCATGTGTCGATACAAATTTGGGTGATTATACATACATGGATTCAAAACAAATATTCATTCAAAAGCGTGTTGTTAACACGCACCGTGCAGGAACTGAACATTTATAGTAATGTGTTGTTCACATCCAACGCATCTACACTCCACTACCGGTTTCTGGTTGTTTGCCGTCATTACGTGGAGTCCGTAAGATTAGGTTCAGTTAGCGTAAGATTATCATGCTATGGAAACGTGGAAAAATGGTGAACAATATTTTAACCTTCAAACTATTGTTGCATGAGGCTAGCACCCCAAACAGTCTAGCCTAATATAAACACGCTGTCGAATCAAGTAAAACACGTGAATTGGAACAGAAGATATATATTTCCCGTTTTATTACTACTGGTTTTGTGCTTTTTCTATCATTATTAAATTAATGTGCGATCAGGATACTTATGCTTTTAAAAAGTATAAAAATAGCAAGCTAGGTTTGAATGTGTATGCCACTATTGGATAATGTTAGCAAGACCACTAAATTCACGATTTAACAGACTACATTTTAACCTCTCAAACGATAAACCAAAATAAAGAGAATATGGGAGTGTGAACGGTAAAACCAAGCAGGCATATTACTGTTCTTATTGATAAATTTAAGTTCTGTCTGCGATTTTCTTTGTAGTTTCGATCACTTAAGTTTTGACCTTTGAATGTAATTTACGATTAACTCCATACGAAATCGTTTTAAAATTAATATGATGAACCAATCATCACCCGAGACTACTACGACCACGGTATTGGTCTATTTGGATATATTTATTTCGAAAAGGTTCGAGATATTATTTCGTTCGTGACACACAAATATGTCGCAATTAAAGTGAGTTTATATTATGCGAATTTCTGTCTTTTGCTTTTACTTTTTAATACATTTGTATTTTGGTAAAGTTCACTGACAGAAAAAAACATTAGGCGGTAAAATTTTAGGAATTCAAAATAATTTGAATGACTGATCAACCGAGTTCTGCCTATCGTTGCGAGAGATCGGGAGAGATCGTTCCACTCCATTCGGACTGTTAATTCATTTGAAAAGCTGTGGAACATGAAAAACTTCATGCGATTCTGATGTACATCCATGGTCTATAAAAGAACTGTTTAAAAATCTTTTCCAGAAAAAATCTATTTTAATAAAGTTGAACTGTAGCACATAATTACATTTAATGTAAACCGCAGATGGATTAAATTGCGATTAGCATTATACTATCTTGTTCAGAAATTTGGATTTCGTCTCCTATTCTGTTCTTATGTCCACCCCACACCGAACAGACACCACACCCATGGGCTCGGAATACTTATCATTATCTTTTTGGCAAAGCGAAATAAGTTTTATGGAGAAGTAGATTAATTGAATCTTCAAGATTGTGGTGAGAATTTAAAACAATAACTCGTCAGGTTACACCACGCACTCACGTTAATGCTCTCTTCAAGAGAAATACTGTCTGTCACAGAATTGGTTTATTGGATGGAAACACAGTCATATTTAATAAATTTATAAGATATTACTGATTAAAACACAAAATATTCTCCTATCTACAAATATCAATTTTTATTATTATTTCATCAATATGACTTGAATGATAAATTCTCCTATAATGAAACAGCATTTGACACGGTTCCAGCCAGAAGATCTTTTATCCAGAGTCCTTATATATGCAACAAGTGAACGTTAACATTGAAAATACACTCGTTCAAGTAAAACAAGTTTGATTCGCTCTCAAACGTGAACATGTATCTCTGATCATGAAATGCTATCGGATATCCGGATTATACAATTCATGAAATGATTAAATTGCATGCGAAATCGGACTCTTTTGCTAAAAAAACTAATTTATGTTTAGTAGGGGGTGTCGTAGGGTAAAGTGTTTGGATTTCAATCTAATTTTCGGCCTATATTTAGTATGCATTTACCAGACTAAATTTTATTCCGAACCAAAGACCAACTACAGAATATCCGTTGTAAACCATGTGATTTCGTCGTGGCAAATAAAAGAAAGTTAAATGAATCACGTAAACGTAAAAGGTGTTTAATTATATAAATTTATGTAAATAGCAAGTATTTCGGGTGTTCGTTTCGAGATTCGCACTGTCATTATTCTTTTAGGGCTCACTTCTTTGTTGCGATCTATAAGCAAACAATCGATTATCAGTAGTACATTGTAGGAGAGGGAACACCAAACTGTACATTGCTCAACGTCAGATCATTCAAAGCCAAATCGCGTTGCCTGTTCTAACATATATTAGGTTGTTTACACAGACATCGATGACACTCGAAGCAACATTAACCACGGTAAACCCAGCATTTCACAACTATTTGACGTTTGCGTCATGGTTCATTAACGTGGTTAACTTGTCTAACGCGAATTAAGCTCATTCAAGAATCCGATTTTACTTTAGAAAGCTGATTGGTCTAACGTGGTTTCTACGCACATGCCAGAAAAAATGCATCATATCCACCTTATATAAGCAAATTACGAAATCATACCACGACCTAAATATGTCTGGCTCGGTCTGTTTTATTCATTTAATTTCGTTCAACCGGTTATATTTAAAATCCTATCCACACTGGGCTTGTATGATAGACCATAACGAATTAAATATTTCTCTATAGCTACTGAAGTAGTCCATCGCTTCATCCGTCCGAGGATGTTGTCAGTCAAACTATTCTAATTCAATCCTACCGAAACACCAATTATCACAAGTTCCTGATTGTCATTGTCGATTGTTTTGGGGATTCATGCTTCTGTGTTGTGCCGGTGTGTGATGTTCACAATATCTTCTGAAAGTTCGTGATCAACACTCATTGGTAATGTATTTCACGCATTCACAATACGCAACCTTCCCAACAGTGAATGTTAACCCTATGATAACTTGAATTGTCCATCCATTTCGATTAGTTATAGAGAAAACGACTATTGAAACAACGTACAAAGTGGTACACAAGATGGATCTATTGAAATCAACTAAAATAAAAACAGCTAACTTTTCTTAGTAAGCGCAAATGGGCTGCTATAAACTCTACAATGCCTGTCGTATACCGACCAGGAGATGTCTTTATTTTTCGTATTTTATTCTGCAGTGTCTATATAATAGCAGCTTCAAAACTAATCCACATCCAGTAACCAATCTTCGAATAATGATCAACTAAGCAGACTGACCAACCACTAAAGGATAGGTAGACATTTTTAGAAATAGTTCTTAAAATTTAATGAAAGGCAAACTGTTATCCATGAAAGACTCCCAGTAAGCCCTTTAAGGCTTCTTTGCATGAACTAAAATCTTTTAAGAACGGTAGGTTTTATTCAAGAGTAATCTGAATGTTGTTTGCAAGGCCAGTGTATATTATTTTTTTACGGAATCTTAAGTGCAGAATCCGTTGTGATTTTTAACACTACCTAAAATTATCGAATAAGTATTGCACTCCGTCAGAAAGAAAAATGTCCATTTCCTATTACCAAGATAAGTACAATGTAATCGAATAAAATCAAGAAGAATAGAATAGCTTCATTTATAGAACAAATTTAGGGCAAACATTAATTTAACCACCCAACTTTCCTGTATACAAGGTAAGACTAGAAGGTAAAATTATGTGTTTTATGGAAAACTTTGGATTGCCAGTTCAAATCCAAAAACACCTTCAAATTCGTCTACCGGCGAGATCAAACAATATGATGACAATCGACGATATTTCATCCTTCAAGATTTTTTCAAATTGTGCTTTTTCTTATTCAATCGAAATTTCGCCAACCTACGCAGCGAAAATTGTGTCAAAATATAAAATGTGCGTTCTTCTTTAAGCGTAGAATATCCTTGTTTTATATGGAAACATGTTTAAAACATTTAACAACAAATAGGTTACTCGATGCTAGATGAAAGAAAAAATGTGTGGAAAAATTAATCCAATTCACGGCCAATTTATACGCCGCGCAATAATTAAGTACATATACAAACATTTTTGAGGAAATCTCGTGGCGAAAGCAATAAAAAGCTGTCAATATTGTAATCTAGCAAAAAATAGTATGAACGATCAAGTTTTGCAACAAAGATAGACAAATAACAGGATGCTATCACAATGCTGATAATTATTTACAAGAGTAATATAAATGAGTTGATCATATAAACAAAATATTCTGCGAAAAAGTTTCTAGTTGATTTATTTGAACCTAATTCCTGCCGTGAAATTGTTTCGTCTCAGTCCGATGATGAAAATGTTTTTCGGAAAATTGCACGGTAATGTTTACAAAAACTAACCGAATACAAGTGAATATTAAGTAAGAAATCACTTTATGTTTGATTCTAAAATAACTGAAACGCTAAAAGGTATACAAAAAACAACCAACCCCAATTCTATTTCACAGAGTGACTGATATTTCATGCCTTATATTTGATACCTTGAAATACCGTGAATTAGAAATTAGGCAACGTAAATAATAGAAATTAATCTTGCTTAGACACATTTTCAATGTCACTAATGTTTGACGTGAAATCTTTTGCTGATGAATACGAAGTAAGCGTTGCATTGACAATATGGCTTTTATGGAACATGCTGCAGAGGATAACTTCCTGGGGACATTAGGGAAGGGAATTGAAATGTATGATGAAATGGTAGCCGAAGAGCATGGTTGGAAATCGTTCATTTTGTCAAAACATATGAATAAATAATTATTGAAAATTAACATACTTCAATGATTAATATATTATCACACTCAACGAATGCGACACAAATGGAAAATTGGGGTCGTACCTTAGATGTGGATTACCTTTAATTCTTTAAATTGTATTAAATTTTCCCTAATGTTTCAATCAAGATAATAGTGATATCATAGATTCAAGATTTAAGATTTTAATAATGTATAGTCACAAAAACACATAGCTTCACAATTACTATATCATAGTATATATTAATTCATGAAATAAAGTAATAAAAATAATTAGGCAATTTTAAGTGTAGTCCAGTTGCATACTTACCATAAATCAATAGGCAGGTTTTCGTTAAATCGTTATGCAACAAATAAGAATCCAAATTTCGAATGGAAGTTTCGACGCTGGGAGTCATGACAATAGTTTCGGGGAGGGCATTCCAAAGGAAACAGACAAGTAGATATTACAAATATCAGCGACAGCTGATAAAGGAATGGGGAATATATAGTGTCGCTGAGTGGCTGAGTGTATGTTGTGACTCAAAGTATTCTGAGTAAATTTTTTAAAGATTATAAGGGGTATACTTTATTTTGTATGCTAATATCACATCACACCGAAGGCTTCTTTGAAATTAAGTATGGAATCTTCGTTTTTGCAATCGCTCCTCGTACGTTAGTTTTCGGAAAGCACATAGGAGTTTACTTCGTCGAAGTTATATTTTATAAATGCGATAGTATAGCCTGTTTCAACCACAGATTCCAAGCTTATAATACATGCTCCATGGTTGGAATTATCATGCTGGTGGGCAACGTTCCTGGCAAGATGGTTCTGAATATCCGTCACAGCATACATAAAAGCTTGGAAGTACGCTTGTAGATGACCTCACAATGCAAGATGCCGTATACCCAGAATCCAAAATCAAAATCGTCTGCCCAACGTGATATTGGTAATAGAATAGCATAAAAATTTGCAACATCTTGCATTTTTGGAAAATGAATAGCAGCATATTCCATACTGACCATTCATTTTGAAGCTGTACACAGTCCGCAGTTGAATTTATCCGCGTCCAAAGTTAAATATAATCAGCCAAGAGAAACATCATGCATGTCTCTGGTAGGTCTTTAATGTAAATTATTGAAAATACTGTCCCTTAGGACGAAACATTGCGTACGCCAATGGAGGCATCAAACCGTCGCCCTGCGCCAACTAAGGTGACATTCATGCCATACGAGTAGTTGTCCGCTAATACTAATCTGCCTCAACTCTTGTAATAGCTTAAAGTGATCAACTCGGTCAAAAGCTTTAGACATATCCAGATAGCAACCCTGGATGCGGAATCCTTTGTCATTCGCGTATGTTCAGTCGATAATACCGTCAACAAGTTTGTCAAGCATGAGCGAGATATACGAAAACCATGCTGCTCTACAGAAAGTATATTTTGTGATTCTGAATGACGAACTAATTTGTGATGTGAGACGGTTTTGCTCAGACATTTGGAGTCAAGGTTCTTCAAAGACTATCAAAACACATTATACTATCTTCTAGAATGTCTTCATATCGGAGGTCATTTAACTTATTTTCTCCTCGATACCTTCGTCGCAAGGAACTCCTTATTAACGATTTATGGTCGAAATTATTTTGTTAATATCATGGGTATAATTTCTGTGAATATGATTTTGCTTTTTATGTGTCATTTGTATATAATTCGTTGTTTTTTTTCTAAAACTATCTTGAGGCTGATTTTTTGAAAATGTTCGAATAAATCTTTGTACTTCTTCTTTTCCTTCTAAACAAGCGCAACACGTGGCAGACCTCGTATTACGAATAATTGCCTTTTGGCAAACCGTAAACCTGCAGCCCATCCGGTCAGGTTTGTGAGCATCACTGTTCAGTGGTGTGTGCACAAGCAGTGGTTCTGTCGATCGATAGATGATGAATATTGTGAGCGCTACAAAAAAGCGGTGATCACAAATAAGAGTAAAATCAGAACTGAATCCTGCGATAGGCTTCGGAAATTGATCGCACATTCTTGAAAATATTAACAGTTGATGAAGAATAATAGGATCTTTGTGATGTCGTTAATTCCTCTGAGTTCTTGAAGACGTGAATCTTGAATTTCGAAAAGTATTAGCAACGTTGCACGCGTGGATCCAATATGGAAACATCACCATAAATCCGAATTTGCTCGTATTCTCGAATGCCGCTACGAGAGTTGTATATCCAGGAAGCTGATTTTGAGGGGATTCCAACGAAGTACAATATATTCACGTAAGTGTAAGTGCTGGAACAAAACATCCCGATAAACAGCATCCTTAAACAATGCAATCACACGGCGCGTTCCGTGAATTTCACAAAATACATGTGTGTATGTATGTGTACATGTGTATCTATATGCACACGCATGTGTACAAACACTCTTATTGGTAAACTGTTTAATCTTATCTCACACAATATCATACACATACATACATACATACATACATACATACATACATACATACATACATACATACATACATACATACATATATATACATACATACATACATACATACATACATACATACATACATACATACATACATACATACATACATACATACAGACATACATACATACAGACATACATACATACATACATACATACATACATGTAAATACCCGCGTATAGGACGATACCATGTATAGGACGCAGTTATTTGACATGGATATAGAATGGAAACGGTGAACTTAAGTCAATCACGGGGAACTCCATACAATATGATCGTATTGCTGACTCATTCATCCTGTCAGTTGTCTGTCTAATCTATCGTCTTCTCATTCTTGGGCGTCAAATGATTCATTTTTAAGGAAAAGTTTCATGATTGGTTGATATTACACTTTCATATATTACACATCGGCAGTATAAATATTCTACCTATTACCGGTGTTTTTAAAGATACAGTTCATTATTACCCTTCAACATGAAGAAGACAAACGACAGAGCTATACTTCAAACTTTAAAATGGAAGTGATCAAGTGCGCGAAAGAACACGGGAACCAGGCAGCTAAGCGGCAATTTGGTCCGACTGAATGCGTGACCAGAAAATGGAGAAAAGCCGAAAGTACCATCAAAGAAATGCGAAAGGTGAAGAGGGCGAACAGAGGCTCGTAAACCCTAACCTGATCATTGAAAGAATTCAAGATACTCGTCGAGACTGTCTGGGGTTCAGCACCACTACCGTTCGTTTACAGGCACTAAGATTAGCGAAAGAGCAAAGCATTGCAGATTTTGAGGCGTCGATAAACTGGTGCAGGAGATTTTTGGAAGAAATAACCTATCAATAAGACGAAGAACTAAATTTTTGATATTATGATAATTGCATAATTTTTATAATAAAAGTATCCATGGATAAGACGCACCTGGGTTTTTAGGGCAAATTAAGAAGAAAAAAAGTGCGTCCTATACGCGGGTATTTACGGTACATACATACATACATACATACATACATACATACATACATACATACATACATACATACATACATACATACATACATACATACATACATACATACATACATACATACATACATACATACATATGATAGCGTGCGAGATAAGTTGATTATATAGAATTGCTAATCAAAGTACGAAGGCTTTAGTGTATTTGCTAAATTTCAATCCTCAAATTTCATTGTTTTATCCATAGAAAATACAATACTTATTCACATGAATGTTTTCGTGTTGTAATATTTTTAAACAAATGTTATAAATTACTGATTCTATTGTTCGAATGATCTCGGCCATTAAGTAAATAATTTGTTACAGATTCTATGTGACACACTTACACTCGGTTTTTCCGATATTCTGTAATCGGATGGAGACAGTGAGAATTGGAAAAATGAAAAATTAATCAAAATACTATATATGTAAGCCACTTCGTTCGCACAGAGAACCAGTACTTTGAAATCTAGAATCACATAGTAATTCCAATTCGAGCGCTCAAGAATCTAAAATCCACAATATTATCGGTGCCTGCATATAGCGCACTACCTCTCTACCAACGGTTACTGGTTTTGTCGTCATTATGAAAAATAGTGAAATTTACGTTAGTTAGGCACCAACAACAATGGAAAGTTTGTAAAATAAAATCAATGGTATCATGCATTTTGAACGAAAATTCATTAGTTTTTTATAATTGAATTTAGGTTAATAAATAATTTACTTAATGGAATATTCCATGAGGTTTAGGTAAATCTCAGTTGTTCAATTAAACACAGAAAGCTCCATTTTTCGCTCCCATTACCATATGCAATTTTCATATTTCTGACAAATTACACTTCACACATTGTTTTAAACATGCTTCAAATAATTTGAAAGTGATAAATCTTGACCACATAAGTAAATTTTCTTTCATAAATGTGTCTCTGATATCTCCCCTTTGAAATTAGATATTATAAAGCTGTTTTATTTCAGATTCATGCTAGTGCCGATATTCCTGCTCCTTATTTTCTTCAATGGATTCGAAACATCAGTGATACGCGATCGCTCAGATTATATAAAACGCGCGATTTTCGGAAATGACCTTAACTTGGATGACCTTGAAGATTTTAGAATTGCCCTTGGCGCAAAAGTTCGGGGTTCGCAAAATCATTTCAGTGATCTACCGAGAATCCGGGGTAACTTGATGCGATACGGTCGATAAAATGGTATCATACGCAAATTTAGAAAAGCAAAAGTTAATTTCAAGAAATATACAATCCTTCTCGAACCAATGCTTTTAAAAATTATTTCGGGGCTGTGAGAATTATTTACAGAAAATGAATGATATAAAATGAATCACTTTTCACCTCTAAATAAATTGAATCATTATAAAGAATAACTCTATAAAATCATTCTCGGGTGGAATAAAAATCTCAATTGATATATATTTGTACTATACAGTTAGACCCTCACCACCGAACTAAACTTCTACTTGAATATGATGTGAGACATCTAGACCCATTATAGAAAGGATTAGCTCATCATAGTATGAACTTGTGAACCCTGTTTGTTTGGCAGGACCAACCTTTTCAATGTCATGTGCCCACAAATATAAATAGTGTGAACTCCATTTATTTAACAAAATAATCTTGTGTGTATATCCTTCACTTTAGCTTATCGTTTTTAAAGTAGAAAAAAACTAGATAACCGTAATTC
Organism: Atriophallophorus winterbourni; assembly: GCA_013407085.1. Lineage (NCBI taxonomy): Eukaryota > Metazoa > Platyhelminthes > Trematoda > Plagiorchiida > Microphallidae > Atriophallophorus > Atriophallophorus winterbourni. The sequence goes on from JACCGJ010025293.1 coordinate 44,357, forward strand.
CAACGAGAAAATATTTCTAAACCATTATCTTCTTCTGAATGATAAGAGCCATTCATTATTGATTAATCGTGTATAAAATATATAAACGTTTGCTTGTTGAAGATTTTCACTTTTCTGTGGACATTACAATAAGTTTCTATTTTCCATGGTTTTATTACTCAGTTTCTCTTGTTCATCGTTATGGTGAACCGTGTGAATTAGTTGAGGAAAATTGATTATCTGTCAACTACTTAATTGTAAGTGACAATTCAAGTTTTAACTTGATGAAGTATTTTGCGCGCATATTTTGCTCAAACATGCCCTGCCGTGATATGAATATCATGGTTGCATGAACAATTTTTAGCGATTCGAATGTTGAACTGATAAAATTTATTGTGTTGCAATTTATTAGTGGTGAGGTATTCTATCAAACAATGGTTTGAACACAAACGTTGCTAAGGCTTCCACCATTTTCAAGACCTGAATGCTGCTTTCACATTAGAGGTACAAATCTGTCTAGAAGTAAAAATGTGTTGGGAGATGGGGTGTGAGACTAACAAAATATGTGTTAATTCATATAGTTGACTTTAGACTGGTCTTCTGAACTGAAGCTAATCAATGTTGGCTTTCACGAATTGTCGGGCACCTTCATAATTATATCTATCGACGTTAATTCAAATTCAGGCAATGGACTAAGGACAATTGTAACCAATAGTATAATAATGAAAATAATATAATTAAATAATAAAAATAAATAGAAATGTAAAATTAATCTTTCTGTAACTTTGCGGAAAAAATCACTTTTCTGTAGATTCGAGTAATTTTGCAGCTAATGGTTATAATCAAGGTAGAAATGATGATTAAGGAGCACCTCATTCACCAACGGTAGATTTGATACAGAGTAAAGTAAAGTTTGGTAAGACACCCGTGGCAAAATTCTTTTGTGGTCCTAAATTCGATTACTTCGTGGACCCCGAAACAAGGAGTACATTTTATTCAAAATTAACCCGTAGCAATTGTTCATACAGATGTTGATTACATAAGGATTTATCCATTCGTACAAGGTTTTCAAGTTCCAAGATTTATGTTTGGAAATGCATTTAAATTCACAGCGAACACATTGTCTAAATATCTGTACAAAAGTATATAAGCACACATAATAAGAATCGGTACTCATGACTGAATTACGGTAGAGAAATGATTTGTTTGTTAGACAATAGCGGGACATTATCAGCGTTAACTCGCACATTATCGTCACGTTTAGATTTAAATTAAGATAAACTGGTCTACTTAACAAAATTGACTGGTAGCGAATTCTAAACAAAAGCACACACAGTAATAAAACACTCACGATTGTTCTGTTTCGGCTGTGGGCTATGCAATATATAATCGTTTATTCGAACATGTTAATTAGGAGGTTGAAACAATAGCAGGAAATTCAAGTACAAGGATCAGATCGCCTTGAATGTTCCTTTTTATTTCTAGATGTTTAACCAGTTTTGCGGTTTTTGTTAGCATTAAAACGTTTAAAAATTTCGAGACCAAGTATACCGGCCCACAGATTTCTTAATCGTAAATACTTCATAAGAAAATTGTTGTTATTTGTCTTAGTTTGCAGTCGTTTGGTAACGATCTTTCTTGAAGCAAATGAATCAACCTATCAAATAAATGTACAAACTGTTATGCATGGCAGGTTCTCAGAAATAGTGTGTTGTCCCAGAGATTACCCTTTAATGAATTTTCTGCAAATGTTGCCTAAAACCGGCGGGTTAGTCCACGCTTCACTCAAATTTGGATCATCAAATTGAATGATGGATTCTGAAACGGGTCTGATGGTTTTGGTCGTGAATCTTTCGTTATAAAAGTCTACTGATAGATCAACAGTCTTTTGAGCGTATTTAATGAAACCCGACGCATTTTAAGGTACATCATTCCTTCTGTTATATATCGAAAAATGCGCTTTTGGTTTTACTGAAAAATCAACTGTGATTAAAAAGTCTGTTTATCATTTCAACATATTAAGATAAATTTATTTCGCAATTGACCGTATTAACGTACTGAATAATCCGATTTTTTAGTTTTGCGAAACTCAGAAAATGTGTGTCCAAGTTCCATGCATGTATTAGTCCTGTTTCGTACTATAACTTTCTTTATTTTTCATAAGTTTTCACCTGAACGATTATTGAATCCTCGTCTGGCATACAATTTAAATGTTGTAAGAGATATTACGAATGTATTTTCGTGACTTTGATAATTTTATGCTTCGAATCTAACAACAACATAAAAGAACACAAATTGATCGAGTGTTTAATACTCACATTACAATGAAATACACACAGACACAGATCACTTATAGGGAAATCGCCTGATTGCATTCGAATTCTCGAGTGCTTCTGCACCGGTTGTAAGTTCTGTTAGATTTATCTGGTAATTCTCATAGAGTCGGTTAGATTTAAATCCCTGCCACTTTGGGCTCGTTTGAGTGATCATGGAGAATCGCGTGAATTCAAAGTTGGTGTTGTAATTACATCGTTTCAGTTTTCAGAAAGATTGTGATTTGAATCAATCACATGTCATACTGTTGTGAGCGCTGAGATAGAGATTGCTCCTTCCGAATCGGACTGTTTCGTGGAGCGAAAAGCTGTGAAAAGATCATGCGATTTTGATGTACATCCATGGGCGACATCGACCGAAAGATGCCAACAACAACCGCGAGCGTCGATCACATGTTGGAACAGTTAACTTTAAATTATTTTTGTATAAACTGCGAGAAAGTTTGCTGGTATACAAGACTTGAAATGTTTGAGTAGACACAAGGTATATCGCTACGAGTAAATTTTTGAAATACTCTTCAAAAATGTTGGTTTCGTGAGGATTTTCGATTTAATATTTCTAGATAAAATCGGATTTTCGGCCGTCATCTAGGCCATGAAGTTGCAATCATACTCTGTGCAGATTTTTGCCGATGCGATTCATCAGATTTATTTCACTTTGAAATATTTTATCGAATAGTGTAATATCCATCCGCAATTAACATTTGCCACAACAGTCTGACTAGAAAGTGACACGTGGACATACCTTATCTTGCTATATCTCATTCACACCGTATTCCCGTGGTTCGGTAAATTGTTCGATTTTTAACCACAAATCCTTTAATCATTCATTTATTTGACCTAACAAAAAATGCATCAAATAATACTATGTTCAAAATGAAGCACAACCCAAATTTGTTTTAGAAAATCAAAAAACTCCAAAGATTTATTCAACGGAGAATCAATCTTGATCTCCCTCTATCTGTTGATTAGAAATCGTCAAATTAAGTTGTGAAATCATACAATCTACTTGATTGGATAACGTTCAAAATGATCCAGTGAAAACAAGCACGAATCGAATAATAGGTATCTATAATTTATGCAAAATTATCGTACATTCCGCATACAAGGATGAGAAAGGGATTTTAGGTCACTTTCACAGAAGACAGTTTTCTGTACGTCCTTACAGCTTGATTTGCACATCAAACATTTGCTCCTCAACCAGACAACAGCTTTGCTGCTTTCGGTTGGAAACCTTTATGTGACATGAACATCAGGTGTGAGGATCATATTCCATGACTAGCATCAGATACATTTTCATGATCTGCGGGAACTTTTGGACAGAATTTTTGCTAACAACTTGTTTGATTTTGTTTAGAACCCATAAAATTATCGCATAGATTTCGCTTGTTTGAAATATAAAATTTCAAGCAGGACCTTAACTATACACCAATACATTTTCCTCTACAAACAATTTTCATCTTGCTAAGCTCAATGCATCTACCCTTACTTATTGCGTCTTTAACGTGTATGCAATAACAAGGTGTGTTTAAACCGTGCTACCTGTCATTCAGATGACATGAGGATTGATATGGTGATAATTACAGACAATAGGAAAGCAAGTATTTTTGGATTGACGTGGTGAAAATACAGCTTGATGATATATCACTCAACAACTGTCAATTAGGTAGTATGATAGTTCACGACGAAGAAAATTTAAGCGATATTGCCAATCATTCATTGTTTTCTGTTCCATTTCGTTATTGGGTAACATGAAACTGAATCAGATAACTAAGCAAACAAAAACGAAACAATGCGAAATCTATTTTTTCAAGTGTCTTTAAACATTTAATTGCATCAGTTCCAAACGTGTTTAAGTTTATGTCATTCGGTAGTTTTTTACAAAGGTGATGGCAAAGATCCAAAGATCGCAGGTGCGTAAGCAATATATAAAATGGTGTTGTTGGCCTCCGTCGCGTCGATAGCGACCATGGATGTACATCTCATCGCATGAATTTCATATTTTGCAACTTGTTGAATGACTAAACAGTCCGATTCGGGAGTAACAATCTCTCCCACAGCGCTTGCAACGATAGTCAGAACTCTGTTGTATTGCATCAGTTGCACGCCGGCGGCGTGATCTGCGTTCAGCAGCCAGGAGCTGTATTTGCTCCTCCACGGCTTGCAGTCGACGCTTTACACAATGCCTCCAAAGTGAGCGGTCAAGAGCAAGTTCTTCCCAGCTTGTGGGGTCAATGTCAAGAGCTTTCATATCTCTTTTGAAAACATCTTTGTACCGCAACTGCGGTCTGCCCAATGGTCGACTTCCTAATTGCAACTCAACCGCTAGAGTAGATCTTTCGGAATACGACATTTTCCAGTCAAGACATGACCAGCCGCGCAGGCTGCGCTGACGTAATAGGGTGAACATGCTCTGTAGACCAGCTTTCGAAAGCACTTCAGCGTTAGTCACTCTGTCCATCCACGATATGTCCAAGATACGACGGATGCTTCGTAGATGGAAAGCATTCAGCTTCCGTTCGTGTCTTGCGTGGGTGGTCCAGGTTTCACTGCCGTATAGTAAAGCATTTAGTACGCACGCGATGTATACCATCATCTTTGTCTTTACAGTCAGCTTGCGGTTACCCCAAACACAAGAATTCAATCGGGACAAAATGACAGCCGCTCTGCCAATCCGCTTATCAATCTCCGTGTCTAGCGAGAGGTTATCCGCAATGGTTGAACCAAGATATGTGAAATGATGTACTGGTTCGAGCTGACAGTTTCCAACAGTGATGATTGGTGGCGATACAGTCCCTTGACCAAGGACTTTGGTCTTGCTCATGCTGATTGTTAGACCAAAGTCTTTGCATGCCGACGAAAAACAGTCCATTAGCGACTGTAGGTTCTCTTGGGAGTGAGCAATAAAGGCTGCGTCGTCGGCAAACAACAGGTCACGGATTATCACATCCCGTACTTTGGTTTGTGCTCTCAACCGGTTCAGGTTGAAAAGCTTGCCATCGCTTCGCGTGCGTATGTAAATGCCTTCTGTTCTCGTCTTAAAAGCGTGCTTCAGAAGCAGAGCAAAGAAAATGCCGAACAGCGTGGGAGCAAGAACACACCCTTGTTTGACGCCTCGGCGAATTTCAAATGCTTCTGAACTGCAACCGTTAAAATGGACTGAGCCTTTCATGCCTGAGTGGAACGAAATAACGAGTCTCAGCAGCCTTGGAGGGCAGCCTATCAGATCGAGCATTTTGAAGAGACCCTCCCTGCTGACGTAGTCGAATGCCTTCGTTAAATCAATAAAAACAGCGTATAATGGCATACGCTGTTCCCGACACTTTTCTTGAAGTTGTCTCAGGGAGAAGATCATGTCAACGGTTGATCTTCCCTTGCGGAAGCCACATTGAGATTCGGAGTAAATTCTATCAGCTAAAACTTGCAGCCGGATCTGTAAGACTTTAGCAAACAATTTGCCTACAACATTCAGAAGGGAGATTCCTCTGTAATTGTTGCAGTCGCCTCTGTCACCCTTATTCTTAAATAGCGTGATGATCTTTGTGTCTCGCATCTCTTGTGGGACACACCCCTCCTGCCAGCACTGAAGAAGCAAATGGTGAAGAGGCTGTAATAATGCTGCTCTACCGCATTTGATGAGCTCAGGTGGAATTCCGTCGTCACCAGGGGCCTTCCCATTCGCTAAGCGGTCGATTGCCTTATTGAGCTCATCAAGTGTAGGACGGGTATCTAGATATTCAATGGTCGGCAACCGTTTGACATTTTCAAGTGCATGCGGTAGAACCGTACTGTCCCTAGAGTAGAGGGAGGAGAAGTGCTCTACCCATCTTTCCATCTGTTGAGTTTTGTCGACAATCGGCTTACCAGATAAAGACTTAATGGGAGCCGTTTTAAGTTTGTTTGGGCCAATGGCTCCCTTGATCCCATCATACATACCGTGAAAATTGCCGGTATCCGCAGCGTTTTGGATATTGAGGCTAACTTCAGTCCAATAGTCGTTTGCACAACGCCTTGCAGTCTGTTGGACCTTATTTCTAGCTGCTCTTAGAAGACGTAGGCAAAATGAACGAAAATTTAATCATGACATTATAAGGCGGTGGATATCATTTTCTCCATATCAAACACCCCTACCTCTTAAGCGAAGTTTGGAGAATATGGACAGTCGTGATCAACTTTGTGAATAGTTCGATGGGTTTGGCACTGATGAGCAGTCACAAATATAAACAACATATACTGCAACCTTCGCCTAAACAACAATGCCTCTCAAATCGAATCAGTGTTAGCTTACACTGTATCCGATGGGAAGACCTGACACGGAGATCTGTTCGGTTGGGCGACCACAACAGATGTTGCTGGCTCCTTCTGAACTGGTCGGGCAAGCAAAGCTACTCAAATGTGCCAGTCTGGAGAACAGTTCATAAACGCCTAATTGCGATCGGTCAAACGGTGGACGGTAGCCCAGGTCGTTAAGGCATGGGACTACAATAGTGATGGTCGGGGGTTCGAGTCCCACTCGAAGCGAAAGGATAAGCACTGCTGTTGAGCTCAAATAATAGCGAAATTCGAGTTCAGTGCTTTCATTATGGACCGTCGTGATCAAATTTGTGAATAGTTTGATGGGCTTGGCACGGATGAGCAACTACTACCTCTTGTGCGGGTTGTCACTTTCAACGGTTTAATCGGGCGCCGGACAGGACGCTTCCAGATGAAAAGAATGCGAACTGCTTCGTCGGTTACCGGCAGGAGTTACCAGGAATCTATTTCGCCTATCTACCGTTGTGGGAGTAGGGTAATATCACCCTACGATGAAAAAATGCTAATGAACAAAACACTTGTTCGACTCTCGGTTCAAATGCACACCCATCACCCGTTCCGCTTTCTATCCCCGATGCAACTCTGACCATCAATGTCGGATGCTTAAAGGCCAGTATCGGCTTCAAACACCCTCCTTCGACCGCGTGATTTTATTTGGATCGAATGGTTGATAATCCATATCTTCAAACAACTGTCTGTCTGTATCATCGATGTAGGTCTTCGGTATGTGTATGCGTTGACCCCGTAGCTGAATCCGCCAGCATATTTGGGTTAGATATTGCTCTTAGACGTAAAACGGAGACATTTTTTTACGCTGACACTGATTACGTAATCTATATACACATTAGGTGTTATGCACGTTTTACCTTATCCGCTGCATAACCGAACACCAGAGTGTTGAGATATCTCCCACCCACTTTGTTCACCTCATTCGCCCCAACCTTTGTTATTTCAACTGTCTCGGCGTGAAGAGTTTCTCCATAGGTTTCACACCCCGTCTGAACAATCCCACGTTATCAAGATCTACGCGTTGTCCAGTGTCTAGCACGTGTTTAGCTGGGGCAGAATCCCAAATCAGCGATTGATATTCAATGGGATTACGGATATGCTTTCCTACTCGTTTCCTATTTTCGTTTACCCTAGTACAAACTTCTGTCGAGGTTTTCCAAATGTAAACATGCGCGCAACCACTTCATTTGATTTTGTAGATGCAGTTTGTTGTAGAAAATAACGTAGGCTTATCTTTGAGATGTATTAATACAGAGCGCAGAGTTCTAACTCCCTTATATATCACTCTAATACATGCATTATTCAACATACAACTTCTTCCTTCATAGGCGCTTTTAACATACGGTAGAGATACCGTAGCTCGCCAAATTTATTCCATATTCGGTTGCGGATGTTCAACTCGGTTCAGTTGGCACGTAATTAAGCAAGTCGACGACTGACTTCCTGATGAGTTCGTCCCTTATCTGCATCAACGATGCGGACGCGGTCAAACTTGTAAAATTGGGTTACTGAAGAGAAAGACCTGGGCGTGTGGATTAGCAGTAACCTGAAGTCTTCACGGCACTGTTCTGTTGTATACAAAAAGTCCTGCCAAATCTTAGCATTGCTCAGAAGGATCTCTGGTCGTTTCTCAAAGCAGATACTCCCGACTCGAGGCTGAACTGTTGAAGGTATTTTTATTCTGTACGTGTATGTTTTACTTGGAACTCCTTACCCCCTGGTTACAAAAGGACATGCTCTTGCTGCAACGCGTATAACACCCAGCTACAAAACTGGTGACAGGGCTATACAACAGGCCATACGAAGAGCAGATTGCAACACTAAACCTCTTTGACTTTTTGTACCGTCGTCTGAGAGGTGACTTGATCCTGCTTTTCAACATTCTGCATACAGTGGATCACCCACTTGAACACCTGTTTCATCGGCAAGAAGCACGTAGTAGCAGATCGCATGGATACAAGTTAATTATTCCACACTCCAGATCAAATTGTCGAAGGTTTTTCTTTGCTGTCAAAGTCTGTTCTCTATGGAACTCCATGTCCCCACATATCATTTGCGCAACAAGCCTGAATATGTTCAAGGCTGAACTTGACAATTATATAATGACCAAACCCAACCTTTCACCTGAATACACGTGCTGACTTTCCAGGTGTATAAAACATTTGTGTTTTTATGAATTCCCTATATTTTTAATCTGTGGTTACTGTGAAGTATTTACTTTTTGGACCATCAAATCTTTGAAATACCGTAAATACCCGCGTATAGGACGATACCATGTATAGGACGCAGTGGATATTTGACCCTAAAAACGATGAAGAAACTGTGTACCTATGTATAGGACGCATCCTAATTTTAGTCCTTAATTTCCATTAATTTTTATAGAAACGGTGAACTTAAGTCAATCACGGTGAACTCCATACAATCGCTATGATCGTCGTGTGTGCTGATTGCTGACTCATTCATCCTGTCAGTCAGCAGATGTATGTATAGCCTATGTAGACTATCGGTGGAAAGTGCACTTCTCATTCTTGGTCGTCATGTCGAATGATTGGATGACATTTTTGAGGAAAAGTTTTTGCTCCAACGAGAGTCAAATACTACTCCATGATTGGTTGATATTACACTTTCATGATATTACACATCGGCAGTATAAATATTCTACCTATTACCGGTGTTTTTGAAGATACAGTTCATTATTACCCTTAAACATGACGAAGATAAAACGACAGAGCTATACTTCAAACTTTAAAATGGAAGTGATCAAGTACGCGAAAGTACATGGGAACCGGGCAGCTCATCGGCAATTTGGTCCGACTGAATGCGTGATCAGAAAATGGAGAAAAGCCGAAAGTGCCATTAAAGAAATGCGAAATGTGAAGAGGGCGAACAGAGGCTCGAAGGCTCACCACCCTAACCTGGAAAAGGCGCTCATTAAATGGATTCAAGATACTCGTCGAGACTGTCTGGGGGTCAGCACCACTACCGTTCGTTTACATGCACTAAGATTTGCGAAAGAGCAAAGCATTGCAGATTTTAAGGCGTCGATGAACTGGTGCAGGAGATTTTTTGGAAGAAATAACCCGTCAATAAGACGAAGAACTACCATTAGTCAGCGACTACTCAGCGACCACGAGGATTTATTAATGAAATTTCAAAGTTATGTCATCAAGATGCGTCAGAAATACGACTACGACATGAGCCAGATTGGAAACGCCGATCAGACTCCGCTGACGTTCGACCTGCCATCTGAGACCACATTAAGCATTAAAGGTGCAAGATCTGTCACTATGCGATCGACTGGAAATGAAAAGAACCGGCTCACCGTGATGCTCAGGTGTATGGCTGATGCCACGAAGTTACTACCCTACGTCGTCTTCAAGAGGAAAACCATGCCTAAAGACAAGTTCCCGAGTGGTGTGATAGTCAGGGTGCAAGAACAAGGATGGTTCAAAGACACTTAATGGACGATTGGCTGAAAACAGTATGGATGAAACGCGAAGGTGGTCTGAAGAAACAGCGATCGATGCTGGTGTTAGACGCCTTCTGATGCCATACAACTAACAATGTTAAATCAAAATTGAAGCGGCACAATACAGACCACGTCTACATCCCCGGCGGCATGACCAGTATTCTGCAACCGATGGATGTCGTCGTGAATAAGCCATTCAAAGCAGCATTAAAGCAGAAATGGGCCGAATGGATGATTAATGGTGAGCATACTTTCACCAAGTGCGGCAACATGAAAAAGTTGTCATGCCTACGATCTGCCAATGGATAGTAGATACCTGGAAAGAATTGCCGGTCAAGACCGTGGTGAAGGGATTCAAGAAATGTTCTATCAGCAACATGTTAGACGGCACGGAAGACGATCTTCTCTGGATGGACTACCCAGACAACGATGGTGACGACGAAAGGGAGGAAGAGCTGGACTATCATGATGATTGCATAACACAACAGGAGTGGGCTGCTTTGTTGAATGAAAACAGTGACGACGAGGATAAATATTGATAAATATTGTACCGGTTTTTATAATAAATTTTCGATATTATGATAAATGCTTAATTTTTATAATATAAGTATCCATGGATAAGACGCAACTGGGTATTAAGGGCAACTTATGAAGAAAAAAAGTGCGTCCTATACGCGGGTATTTACGGTACTTTGAATTACTTTGAATTAAAGTAGCGATTTTGCTACGGACAGAAATACCCTTTTAGGATGCGCAAATGTGTATCTCAAAATGACATCTGTGTTGATTCTCTTACGGTATACACTCGTTCTTATATTTCCGTTGTCTATTAGCGCGAGACAGTCCAAGAACGGACGTGTCCCTTCCATAGACTCGGTTTCTTTTGTGACCTGGATTTTCGGATTCAAATTATTGTGATAACTGTGAAATGCTTGTAGTCTGTTGCGCTTTATGATGACGAATGTATCGTCGACATAGCGCCACCATATGTTTGGTTTTAACGCTTCGTTTCTCAAAAGTCATCTCCTCGAATTACTCCATGTAAATATGCGCCAGCACTGGGGAAATGGGTGAGACCATCGCTAAAGTCTTACAGATCCGGCTACAAGTTTTAGGTTATAGAATTTACTCCGAATCTCAATGTGGCTTCCACAAGGGTAGATCAACCTTTGACATGATCTTCTCACAGAGAAAATTCAAGAAAAGGATCGGAAACAGCGTATGACATTAAAGGCTGTTTTTATTGATTTAACGAAGGCAAACGACTACATCAGCATGGACGGTCTTTTCAAAATGCTTGATCTGTTAGACTGCCCCCCTAAGACTGCTCAAGCACGTTATTTCGTCCCGCTCAGGCATGAAGGGCTCAGTCCATTTTAACGGTTTTAGCTGAGATACCTTTGAAATTCGCCAAGGCATCAAACAAGGGTGTGTTCTTGCTCCCACGCTGTTCGGCATTTTTTTCGCTCTGCTTCTGAAGCACGCTTTCATGACGAGGACGAGAAGGCATTTACCTACGCCCGCGAAGTGATGGCAAGCTTTTTTCAACCTGAACCGCAAGATCCGAACGAAAGCTGAATGCTTCGCATCTACGTAGCATCCGTCGTATCTTGAACATATCGTGGATGGAAAGAGTGTCTAATGCTGAAGTGCTTTCAAAAGCTGGTCTACAGAGCATGTTCACCATATTGGGACAGTGCAGTCTGCGGTGGCTTGGTCATGTCTACAGAATGCGAAATAGTCGTTGTAGAAAAGTCAAGATCAGAGCGACACATGTGTATTCACTGCACGTCAACAAACATATGAATCATTGGACAATGAGTATTCATGCTGACAGCCACTCCACAGTCTTATTCCGAAAGATCTACTATATGGTGAGTTGCAATTAGGAAAACGACCATCGGGCAGACCGCCCTTTCGGTACAAAGACGTTTGCAAAAGAGATATGAGAGCTCTTGGCATTAACCTGGCAAGTTGGGATGAACTTCCTTTTGACCGATCACATTGTAGGCATTGTGTAAATCGTCGTCTGCAAGCTGAGGAAGAGCAGATATATCTCTTGGCTGCTAAACGCAGATCACGCCGCCGAGGTGCACTTGATGCAATACAAACGAGTTGTGACTATCGTTGCCAGCGCTGCGGAAGAGATTGTTCCTCCCGAATCGGACTGTTTAGTCATTCAAAAATCTGTAAAACATGAACATTCATGAGATTGCGATGTACATCCATGGTCGACATCGACCGAATACGGGAGGATGAGATGTTTGTTAGTTTCGACGTAAGCTCCTTGTTCACGAATGTTGAAAATACAAGCGCTTTAGTATTAGCGGTATCTCTACTGTGAGTCAAAAGCGCCTCCGAAGGTATAAGTCGAATCTTGAATGACGCAGGTATTAGAGTAACATTTGAGGGAGGTAGAACTCTCCGCTTCGTATCAAAGCATCTGAAAGATAAGAATTCTTTTGGTGGTGTGAAAAACTGCATCCACGAAATCAAATGCAAGCGTTGCATGGGTGTTTAGATTGGGCATACATATACAGATCTTTGCATTAGGGTAAACGGACTGTGGTAACGAGCGGGATTTTAACAACGCAATCCCAGTGAATATCAATCTCTGATTCGGGATTCTACCCTAGTAACAGGTGCTAGACACTAGGGACAGCGTAGATCTTGATAAGGTGGAAGTGATAAGACGGGGTGTGAAATCTTATAGGGAAAGACTTCACGCTGAGGCAGTTGAAATAACAAAAGGCTAGGGCGAATACGGTGAACAAGGTGGATGGGGTGGATATCTCAACAATCTAGCGTACGGTGCTGCAGCGGATAAGGATTAACGTGCATAACACCTAATCTGTTCATGGATTACGTAAGCAGTATCAGCGGACGGTGTTCGCAACTGTACACTGAATAAACAATTTAGGGATTAACACAGCATTTAGTGGGTGTGAACAATTCAAAGTGATTCAAAGTGATTCAAAGTTGTAATGGTCTAAAAAGCATTTAGCTTAACAATAACCATAGGATGGAGTTATGAGGGATATACAATAAAAAACAAGAAGAACAGGGAAACACGTGTAGTGTAAATCGTATCAAAATTTGGGTTGTCTCTCAAATATTTGTCCAAATTAGCTTTAAAAATATCCGGGTTGGCTGAGTGTGTAACAGAGGATGGGAGGGTGTTCCATGTGAATATAACACGTACAGCATACGAATATCCTCGACAATTCAGTCTTGAAGTGGGAATAAGCACTGTAAGTTTATGTTTCCGACTGGCACGGGGTGGCGAGCGTGTGAAAAGTTTGGACAAGGGGTGGATAGGGGCGTGCATAATATTGTACATCAGTATGAGGTCACCTCTTTGTCGACTACAGTGAAAGTCGAGAAGATTGAGATTCTTCAAACGTTCTTCATATGGTTTAGCAGCTAGTCCGGGTACAAGCTTTGTGGTTCGGCGGTAAATACGCTGCAGAAGATTGATGTCTTTCTGAATCCGGGGTGACCAAGCTTGAACAGCGTACTCCATAGCTGGTCTCAGATAGATGTTCATGATACGGGGTACTGACTGATTGGAGAATCTGCCGAAAATTCGTCTCAATAACGCCAATACTTGTGACGCCTTATTGTAAGCCGCTTTGCACTGCAGTGAAGTCTTCAGACTTGAACTGGTCCAAACACCCAAATGCTTCTCATCAGTTGTGCAGACTAGTTGGTGGGACCCAAGAGTGTAGTTGTAGTTCACAATCTTTCTAATGTTTCACACCTTGCACTTTTGGAAGTTGAAGGGTAGTTTGTTTCTCAGAGACCAATCGTGCAATGTGGTTAGATCCTTCTGAAAAGTTTCACAGTCATCATCTGTACGTATGCTTCTCCAAAGCTTTATATCGTCTGCAAATAACATAATTTTGCATTTAACACGCTCGGGAATGTCGTTTGCGTAGATCAAAAACAAAATCGGTCCGAGGACCGAACCCTGGGGCACTCCGCTCGTAATTTCAAATGATTTCGATAAGGCGCCGTCCACTCTGACTTGGGCACTCCTGTCGCGTAAATATTTTTCTAGCCAAGCAATAAGTTTTCCTGTTATCCCATGCAATTCAAGTTTCTGGATTAAAATACTATGATTGACGCGGTCGAAAGCCTTTGACATGTCTAAAAAGCATGCGTGGATGGAGTAACCATTGTCCACACACTCAGTCCAGTCGTTTAAGGTGAGCAAGAGGTTAGATAGACATAAGTGATGTTTCCTGAAACCGTGCTGTTCAGTCGCAAGCAGTCTATTGTTTTCGAGGTGATGGGTGATCTTTTCCGCTACTAAAATCTCTAGCAATTTAGAACTTACTGGCAACAACGTAACTGGTCTATAGTTCGCAGCGTCAGATCGACTCCCGCCCTTGTAGATTGGTGTGATGATGCCAGATTTCCATTCCGCGGGAGCGATATTATTTTCGAGCGAAATTTGGAATAACGTGCTGAGTGGACCACACAATGAGGATGCGCATCGTTTGAGGATAAAAGGAGTGATTCCATCTGCTCCTGGTGACTTTGCGGTATTCAAACGAAGAAGTCTGTCCACCTGTCCAGATTAGAGAACTAAGGATTGTTCAAGAGAATGGCATTTAAACCTGAACAATATTCGTAACGACACCCTTGTTCTGACGAAACTTCTGTGTTCAGAAGCGAAACGTTACCAAAATATTGCTATAACCGATTCAATTCAAACGTTATTTTCATGATTATGGACTCACGAACGGTATCGAACATTTTTAAAGTACTACTTAAATTGCGAAAAGAAGAGACAGATAAAGGCAAGGCAACCGTAATTCTCTCTAAAATTGATTATAGAGATAAGGCAGAGTCACAACGTGTGGACGGTCCGTATCAGGTTATTGACAACCGTAGATCTACGACCATTATGATTAATAATAAGACGGTTGTTTCAAGATACCTGCGAGGAATTACGGAAAACCTTGGTCAAAGGTTATGGTTCATGTACCACCCAAAATCTGCTCAGACACCCAGGTTCTATGGACTTTCGAAGATACATAAGGTAGGCGTATCCTTGAGTCCCCTTGTAGACGGCATTGGATCCCCATCACACGAAGTGGCTAAGCACCTTGCCCATCTTTTGATGCCACTGGTTGGTAACACGAATTCTTTTATAAGAAACGCGTTTGATTTTGTTTGTCGCTTAAGTACCGTAACAATTGGGGAGGATGAGATGATGGTTAGTTTTGACGTAAGCTCCGTGTTCACGAATGTTGACACTACAAGCGCTTTCGAATTAGCGAGAGAGTCACTCAACTCCCGTATGAACTTGAAGGATCGTGCCAAATTGAGTGTACAACAAATCATCATCGGTGTGTCAATTTGTCTAAATATGAACCACTTGTTATTTTATGCACAGCAAAACCATGGTACGGAAGGGACACTTCCGTTCTTGGTCTGTCTCGCGCAAAAACACAATGGCAAGATAAGTACAACGGTATATCGTAAGCCAGTCGACACCGATGTGATTTTAAGATTCACATCTGCGCTCCCTAAAAGGGTATTTTCGTCGTAGTAAAATCGCTATTATACAAGATTGACCGTCTCTGCAGCGATGATGCAGATAAGAGACGAGCTCATGTAAAAGTCGGTCGCTGACTTGCAAATCAAGTTTACCCCATGCGCTAAATTAAGCGCCATTTGAACCGAGGTAAACATCCGCAACCGAAGACGGAAAAGGTTTGGCGAGCTACGGTATCTCTACCGTATGTCAAAAGCGCCTCCGAAGGTATAAGCCGAATCTTGAATGACGCAGGTATTAGAGTAACATTTGAGGGAGGTAGAACTCCCCGCTCCGTATTAATGCATCTCGAAGATAAGACTTCTTTAGGTTTTGCGACAAACTGCTTCGAAAAAAGCAAATGCAAGAGCTTGTGTTTGCATTGGCCAAACGTCTAGAGTACTTTGCAATAGGGTAAACAAACACTGGAAACGAGTGGGAATACCGCCATTGGCCTCTGGTACTGGAATAGTGACGTCATTTAAAGATTTTGCTAACATTTTCCGACAACAATTCGCATCAGCTATCTCACAAGTGTCGACCCGTGGACAGCCATTACACTCTAACAGCTGCAGCCTGCCAATTCTTCACGGAGTGGAGTTTCCCGCCAACGTTGATCAAACAAAATTAATGACGATGAAGAGAACAGACTCACCCGGTATAGACAATATATACGCAAACATTTTGTACAGTCTATCTTCCGAGTTGGCAATATCGGAACCTGACGTATTCACGATGATGTTCGAGCAGAGCTTTGTACCAGAAACTTGAAAAACTGCCCTGATTAGTCCCATCTGCAAGGGTGGCAAAAGAAATGATCCTTTAGTCTATCGCGCGATAGCGTTATTACCAGTGATATCAAAAGTAATGAAGTCCATAATAGCTGATGCTTTGCGGAATCACTTTGAGATTAATAATTTAATCTCCGAGGCATAGCATGGATTCGGGAAAAAACGATCTTGCCTGACAAACTTGCTATTAGCAAAAGAATCCTGTTCTGAGCTACTGGATGCCAGCAACTCCGTGAACGTGAATTATATCGATTTCTCAAAACCTTTCGATTGTGTGAATCACGATATACTTTCGTCACCTACGGAGTACATGGTAAAATCCATGCATGGTTTAAATAATGGTTGATATCCCATGAGATGTATGTTAGAGTCAAAAACGAACTATCCGAGTCGATTAAAGTTGCCCGTGGTGTCCCACAAGGATTAGTCCTCGGACCGCTTTTATTTTTTATCTATATAAACGACTTGCCTACTGCATTGCAGTCGGAGGTGCTTCTTTTCGCTGATGACGCAAAGCTTTGGCGGAAGATAAACTCCACAGCCGACACACAGAACATGCATCGGGATCTCGATGTGATTTACACATGGACAACGAAATTCCATTGAATGCTTCGAAATGCAGCCTATTGTCTCTCAACAGCAAGTCGAGCGAAGAATATTATCTAGGTCGCACTGTTATTAAACCCGCCTCCTCCGAAAAAGATTTAGGTGTGATTATCCAATCAGACTTAGGAAACTCAATGCAAAGCCGACTTGCTGCCTGCAACTTGGTCACCTTAGAAGAGTCCTAGGTTCGTTTGACCCAAATTCAATTCAATTCAATTTTAATGGTCTAAAAAGCATGTAGCTTTACAAAAACCACCGAATAATATGGCAACAACGAAAAATATAACAATTAAAAATGGAATTAGGTTGCTTACTGAGCAGTTCAAGAATCAATTAAAAATCCGAAGCACAGAAATTGTCTGCAAATTGATTTCAACGTACATCCGTCCTCATGTTGAATATGCTATACCGGCATGAGATCCTTGGTTGAAAATAGATATTTAGCTATTGGAAACTACACAGCGCAGAGCGACAAAACTCGTCCTGGGACTATTTAATTATACATACGAAATGAGATTTAAAATATTGAATTTGCATTCGGCTCAATACAGACGAGGAGCACTCATATTCATTTGGTCTGTGCTTTATCAAACAAATCACCTTTGCAATCGTTTGTTTCATCTTTCTCATAACACACATCTGCGAGGTCACAAATCGAAACTTTACCAACAGCATAGCAGGTTGAAATGCCGCAAATATGCATTTTCCGTTCGCAATGTGCAATTGTGGAACAGTTTACCTACTCACGTGGTACAATCTGGAACCGTCGAAGTTTTCAAGTAATCACTAGATATCCACATGGACAAGTATGTTTTTCACGTTTGACAATCTTCTCGTAACTCTTGATAATTGGTCTCGAGCCGTGGACGATGGATGCCCCATCCACGCTTGTTACTTGAACATGTTTGAAGCTTTTGACCGTGTTAAACACAGCATACTGCTACAAAAATTGGAGCAGCTCGGGGTGTGCGGCATATTATTGGCCTGGATACACGATTACTTGTGGGGTAGAGTTATCAAAGTCAGAGTTGATGGGGCACTATCCAGTCCAGTATAAGTTACATTTGGAGAACCTCAAGGTTAAAGGTCGATTCTACAAGTAAGTTCTACAAACATGCTTTAATCATGTTTATCGGAGATGTTAATGATGTTTGACTTTCATTTAAAATCCAATAGAATCCAATTGATCGTATGAAGCAACAAATCCTATGAATTCCACACAAGTTGAGGTGTTGACCCTGTTACACTCCTTCCAGTGATCTCAAAAATTATGGAGCGAATTGTGAGCGAAAGAATTGTGAGTCATCTCGAAGCACAAAACTTGTTGCTCAGAGAGCAACATGGAT
Source organism: Atriophallophorus winterbourni (assembly GCA_013407085.1). NCBI lineage: Eukaryota > Metazoa > Platyhelminthes > Trematoda > Plagiorchiida > Microphallidae > Atriophallophorus > Atriophallophorus winterbourni. The sequence continues at coordinate 62,749 of JACCGJ010025293.1, forward strand.
TTAGGAAGTCTCGTTTTTGCCTGACTAACCTACTGGAAACACTGGATGACTGGACGCAGGCAGTGTATAATGGTGGTTGCGTGCATGCATGTGACTTGGGCATATCAAAGGCGTTTGATCGCGTGGACCATTCCATACTCCTGCGCAAGCTGCACGATGTTGGTATTAATGGGTGCCTTCTTGCCTGGCTGAGAAAGACCTTCTTGATCACAAAGCAACTGTACGTATCGATGGTGTGATGTCCGGGGAAATCGAAGCCACTAGCGGTGTCCCACAAGGTTCGGTACTTGGTCCGCTTCTCTTTTTGGTCTACATCAACGACCTTCCGAAATTTGTCACTGCCAAAATGGTTCTCTTTGCGGATGATGTTAAAATTTGGATGCGAATCACGTCAAGCGTGGACTGTTTGCGCTTACAAAGCGATTTGGATCTATTGAAAAACTGGTCGGATCGAAACAAACTTTCATTCAACTTCCGAAAGTGTAAAATGTTGCAAATAGGGAAAGATTTTCCATTCTCATACAACCTTGGACCAAATGAACTGGAATGGACAACCAAAGAAAAAGACCTCGGCATATGGATTAGCGGAAGTCTGAAGTTTAGCATGCAATGCAAAGCAGCGTACAACCGAGCTAGCCGCATGCTAGGTATGCTTCGGCGTATTTTCGGACATTTTTTCCGGGAATCATTCTCCATGCTCATAAATACGTATATTAACCCGGTGATGGATTACTCAGTGCAAGCTTGGGCACCGTGTCTACAAATTGACATCAAGCTGCTCGAGAGGATTTATCACAGAGCAACTAAAATGGTTGGCAGCCTCCGCAACCTACCATATGAGAATCGACTTGAGCAGCTTAATTTGGATACACTGCTTCGCAGAAGGGTTTGATTCGATCTAATACGAACCTACAAAGTAATCAACTAAGGCGCACCCTCTGAGACATCTATTTCGCCCCGGTCAAACCATACCACACACACTCACCCAATGGCATTTGATATTTCACATTCCCACCAGAACTGCCGCCGGTTCTTCTATTCGGTGCGCGTTTGTTTTTTATGGAACTCCCTACCGTCCGATGTTGTCCAATCATCTAGTGAAAGGATTTTCAGGAACAAATTGGATATATTTATGCGTAGTAATTACACCCTACATCCCGTTTATATAACATGATTTTTTTCCAAACGAATATTTTTTTTATCCATCATACCGCCCCAATACATGACATTTTTTGCAACTACAAAACTGTCGATCTTCCTATTGACTCAATCTTTTTTGTATATATATTTACTGTCCTTATGCGAATATCCTGTGGTGTTGTACAGCTACGAGCTTTTTCATACCATTAATTCTTGAATCTTGAATCTTGACAGATTGTCGTACTGACAATGTTCAAAGAGCTCACATTGTAACTTTAGACGTTCGACATATTGTTAGTGGACTTCACCGACTGAACGTCTTTCAACTTGATTTGTGAGCGTGGTTCATGAGCTTTTATACGACGCTCGACCGTCTGTTCCCTGTGTTTGTCCTGTAGTTTATTTTCAACTTTTTTGGTGATCGAAGTGAATCGGTTTGGAGTCACTGCTAAATAAGTTTAGTTCATAATATCAACTACCCAAGGAGGAAAACGTTCTTAACAAACATTAGAGGCTCGACAAACAACGTCTGAAACACAATCACATTCCGAGCCACCCGTAATTTGTTCTGTCTTGTCAGGTTATCAGAACAACGAAAGCATGCTACAGTTATACAGAACAAATGAATTATTAAACGGCACATCAGTCATTCATCATCGACAGGTGTTCCGAAAGTCTGTGAACCAAAACACTCTCGAATCACATCGAACAACTAGGATCGACTCGTCCTCCTGATTCTAACATTTAGATTTGAGCGTTGAGTTAACATAGCTTTTCATTTCTTTGTGTTCTATGTTAATGCAACTAAGCATTGCCGTTATGCTGGGGCCTTATATAGGCTTCGTTTCATCAGCCAACGCTGTATCAACGGAGGCGAATGCTGATAGTACCGAACCTTCATAATGCTTTGAAACATTACGCGCAAGTGGCAAAGCTGATAACGAGGGTACACAAGGCAGGCAATGCACTGGAGTTTCGCTCTTGTCTACTCTCATCAGCAGCGCATAACAATGTTTGAAATAGACTCGGAACCGTGGTCATCAAAAGAGTAATCATACGAATTACAGCATATGCAACTGACTGCCGAATGTCCACTCGCAATAGGAATCATACTCGAGACTGGCAAATATGAGTAGCGTTTTATGCCTGACCAATGCAGCTGAAGCCAGCAACATCTGTTGTGGTTGTCCAACCGACCTGAATTCCTCTTCAGGTCTTCTCTTCGGATACAATTGATCCTGAAATCAATGTTAACGTGGTTAAAAATCTGTTTTCCATATTTGTGACTACTGTTCATTACTCATGAGGACCAACTTCCTAATATATGTTAATTTGATCAATGTTCACATAGAAAACACTACATTCGGAGATAATTTTAGCGCTTTTCATAATTTGAATATCGAATTCCATTTTGACTACAAAATATTCATTTGCATGCTTTTCCGTCATTCACACCCCACGACCGGTTTCGTGCTGTTTGCACTCATCCTTGTCTATTTTGACTACTTGTTGAATATAAGTAGCCGAATGAATTGAATACTTCATTGAGTAGTCAATCTGGGAATTATTCGTGAATTCAATCGGATTATTTAATTTGCATCGTGCCAACTGATGGCTACTCTTTCACTTTTATCTCATGCTAAACTATTTTTATTTTCCTGTTATTTTGGGCATTCAGCAAATTGCATATACTTAATAACAGCAGGAAAACTTACAGCTGCAGTGTGTGAGCGAAATCCAGTATGTAAGGATGGGCGCTATCCTGATTAACCGATTAATAATTGACACGTTGGGATATAAAAACCTTTATCAAAATTAAACCTCGATTATTTTTGATTAACTATTACAACACGCAGTTTAGGTCGAACTTTACATATTCGATTACCATCGCGTTACGAGTTCTAATATGTAGTGAGTTAATATCAGGAACTCGACCATTGGTGAAACCGTACTTGCGATACAAAGACGTTTGCAAAACAAATGTGATAGCTTTTGACATTGACCGTGCGATTTGGGAAAAACATACTCTCAACTGCTCACTTCGGATACAATAAAGTGTCATCTGCAAGCCATGGAAGAGCAAATGAAATATGAAAGCTCTTGGCATTGACCTCCCGAGTTGAGAAGAACTTGCTCCTGACCGGTTACTTTGGAGGCATTGTGTAGAGCGTCGAATGCGAGCCGGGGATGAGCGGATACAGCTCTCAGCTGCTGATAGTAGATCATACCGTCAGCACTCAACTGACGCTGATTGACCGGCTACTGTCAATCGCTGTGAGCGCTGCGGGTGAGATTGTCACTCTCGAATCGGACTGTTTAGTCATTCTAAAATCTACGGAGCATGAAAACCTCATGCTTTTGTGAAGTTGATCTATGGTCGATATCGACCAGAGGAGGCTTATTGTCGAAGTAAATTGATGTCACTAGCGGTGTTCCGCAAAGATCCGTGCTTGAACCAATACAGTTCCTTAGCTATATGAGACAATTCACCACACTGGATGAGGGAAAGTTAAATATGTTCAATGATGAATAACCCATTTCAGCGATCGTCATATCTTCACCAGCTCTCTAATTTTCACAATATCAACATTACTTCTATGTGCCTACTACGTACCTGGATATGTATATGACGTCAACTCGACGTGATATTCAAAGAAATATTTGATCTTATTCGCGCAATTGTGGCCATCTTAAAATGAAATAGATCCTGCTGTTAAACATACTGCATGAAGTTATTCATCCACTTAAACACCTGTGCTATCAGCTAGAAGCACGTGGTAGCAGATCTCACCGCTACAAGTTAACTATTCCACACTCAAGATCTCATTGTCGAAGGGTTTTCTTTGCTCTCCGAGGTTGTGTATATATGGAACACTCTGCCCCCACTCTATGGTTATTGTAAAGTTAATTGCTTCTTCAACCATAAATATTGAATCTTGAATCTTGAATGATGCTCATCGAAATTGACATTTAACTGAATAAACAGAGTTTCGATTTATGTTTGTCTGGAGTGTGATATGGTTAGCTAACCGTGAGTTATGTTCAGGATTATAGCTTTATAGCCAAAGTCATGTGTTGCTCATATACCCGCACTTACACATCACTAACGGTTTCTTCCTGTTTGCCTTCGTCGGTTGGAGACAGTAAGATTAGGTGCAATAAGCCTGCAAACAGTTGATAAGTGGTACACAAAGTTATATTTGAATGGCACTGTTACATGTGGTGTGTCAACGAACAACGGTGTTCAAACACCGAATCACTATGACGCATAAAGCGTATTAACGGAATGTGTTATATTATGACTATAGAGGAATCATAATGAATACAATTGTATTGGGATAGAAATCAACGTTAATTTTGTAAGACAACTAAAAACTATGCAGATGTAATCTAGTTGAAACGATTGTTGTGATGTTATTTATGATGCTGATTTAAATTTGCATTTAACCGAATAAACAGAGATTCGATTTATGTTTGTCTGGAGTGTGATATGGTTTCATTCCGAATAACAACCTTCTCTCGGCCAGTGTGTTCGCTTCGGAACATTCCCATGTTGACCTCAAAGGTTTGCAACCAACTTAGCCTCTCCGCTGGTAGCATACTTTAGTCTGTACTTTTATTTGAGGTCATGTCTAAATCAAACGAAGGAGCAACAACACATCAACGCATATGGATCCTGTAGGAAAAGTAAACTATTTTCATGAAAGTGAATAAGGTTGTACGACCACTGTGACGCATATGGCGTATTAACGAAATGTGTTATATTATAACTATAGAGGAATCATGTTGTATACTAGTGTATTTGGATAGAAATCAACGATAATCTTGAAGGACAAATGAAAGAATCTTATCGTGAAATTAAATCCGGATAAATACATCATTTCTGTTGATTGTCTTAGATGCACTATAAAGCTGGTTTCTTTCTGCATGCCGTCATCAGGTGGAGACGGTAAGATCAGATTCAGCGAGCCTTGAATCAGTTGATAAGTTGTACACAAAGCAACAAGCTTAACAATATTCATATGATGGTAATAATTCAATAAGAATTGGAATAATTTCTCACATGAAGTAAGAAGGGGAGTTTGAGCGTATTTGGTGTGGCACATTCACCCATGACAGCGACATTTTACTTGTCTCGCTACATATAATGACACCTCATTATCTCCTCTTGTTCAATGTAATCGCATTTGTCTCGTTACATTGAATGACCTTCATTCCACATAGACTGTCTGCATTTCTCTACCCCAAAGTACTTACAAGTCTGGGTTACACGTCACGCTGCCTATGCACTGCGCAATTGTCTGACCTACTTAACATATCAATATTTTTCATTTCATGTAACGTTTTAATTATGATACAGATATGTAAACCAGTGTCAATTGGCCGTCAGCAATTTAAGGCTGATATTCTGTGGTGAAATTATTACAATAGATAGAAATTTGTCTGGTAAAATAAAGCCAAATATCTTCTAGTTGCTTGCATGAACAAGAATCGCCATGTGATTCGGTGTTTGAACATCGGGGTTCGTTGTACGAACCATATGTAACAAGTTTAACTTTGTTTACCACTTATCCACTGTTTCAAGTCTCAATGAACTTAATCTTACTGTCTCCACCTGATGACGGTAAACAGCCGGAAACCGGTAGTGGAGTGTAAATTCGGGGGATGCGAGCAACACATAACTTTGGTCATCCATGAGTGCCTTGAGGGCTTGACTACGAATCACCTGCTTCAAGGCTCACTGAACCAAATCTTACTGTATCCACCTGATGACGGCAAACATTCAGAAAACGAATGTGGTAAACATACTGATTAACAATATCCGTCAAAAATTGACATTCCTCACGAATTAAAATCTGTTTTCTGAACATTTCGTAAGTGTATAGAAATGAGTTTGGAAGAACTTGCTCTTGTCCGCTCACATTAGAGTCAATGTTTAAAGCGTCGTCTGCAAGCGAGTGAGGAGCAGATACAGCTCTTGGCTGTTAGTATTGTTTCGAATATTTGTAGCTCGGGTCGCTGTTGTAGCTTACTTGAATTTGTTCTCCGAGGTTGTTGAGTTTGCATCGGATGTTTCGTTGCCAGACTAGGCAATATCTTCAGCGATTGTTGGCAAATTGACTCAAGATGTTGCCTAGTCTGGCAACGAAACGTCTGATGCAAACTCAACAAGCTCGAATAACAAATTCAAGTAAGCTACAGCTCTTGGCTGCTGAACGCAGATAACGACGCCGGCGTGCAACTGACTACTAACGACCGAGTTCTGCCAACCGTTGCAAGCGCTGTGGGAGAGATCGTTTCTCACGAATCGGTGATGATCCTGGAAATTCATGCAACTTCCGACTCGTTTGAATATTCCGCCATATGTGAACTGCTTACTTCACAATGAATTCCCTTCAATTTCGCTCAATATCCATGAGGTGTGATAAGCTTACTCGATAGGATATTTGGAAGGAACTCCTCGAAATTCGTCACTGGATATTACATACTGCTGCATAAATGATCTGGTTTTTGTTCACATGGAGCTGCTAAATTACTTTGGAAGGGTGATGGTATCCTGGGATGCGCTAGCGAAGTCAATCGCGTCCAGAAATGCGGAGAATTGACTTAACTGCCTCGGGTATAGAACTGAGTTTGTGTTCAGTTACAGCAGAATAATTATCACATAGGTTAGAGTAGTACTAAACGAGCTTTGAACCTATAAGTCAGCATCGGATAAGGTTTGCACAAACAACTTGTTCGATCACATGTGCTCACACGTATTTGAATGATGGTGAGTCTATGATGTTGAACAATATCCATCCTTGTATGCATTTTCATCACTCACACACACGCAACTAGCAAGCAGTGTCATGTGCTCAGAGTTTCATCATGAAAGCGACGCATCTACTGTGCAAACACAAATATTGACCAGACATCGTGTTTCGTTGCTATGGCGAAATCAATGAGAAAAACATTACAAAGACATTTACTTTATAATTATTAGCTTTTATGAGTGTCCTTCGGAGCTTCAAATGCATTGAATATACAGTATATATAAACATACTTATATATCCTCTGCCTATCATGTATGCATCCTTTCACGTCGGGCCTTTGTACACGACCACACGATGTGTTGTTAAAGAGAACCTCTCCCCGTATATTTGAATATCGGCTACAAGAACTCGCCAACCCGTTTGGCAGACTGCCTAATTTCATAACATGGCATCGTTGACTGACGCATTCCCAACAAAGGAAAGGAGGCAAATTTTCCAGCGATACTCTGAGTTCTTACGAACGAATAAATTATGGATGCTCGATTGATTATCGCTATTTACATTCCTACACAAGATGAAGGAGACTAAAATAATTGTTGATTACATATGGTACTAAATCTGCGTACTACAAACCCCAGAGATGAGCGAATAGCCTGGCAAGTTTAGTTTAAGGTTCCACCTATTCAAAATTTTATTAACATAAGACGAACATTATTCAAAACCCAAGCAAAAGTACCGTTAGACATGACAAATAAAAGGACTAATTATATATATTATATATTAATATGTATATTGGTAGAGCAGCTGTAAGCTTGTACTGCTTAAACTCTCGTCTCTGTAGTGTCCGCAATTTGAAGACAAATATGAAGGTAAACTGTGCATGCGTACTGAGTGGTTGGAATGAATACTAGACTCTGGGTCCATTGGGTTCTTGAACACGTCTGCTATCAACTAAGTACAGTCCGTTGTTATAAAATAGAAGATCTTGTTTTGCCAGATTTTATATGTTGTATTCGTTTATCACTTAGACAACCAATCTCATCTAACTTTTGTTCATCCACAGCTATTTCGATAAACTTTACTGATTTCTAGCAATGCAATCAGAGTAGATATCGGAATTGGACCCTTCTGCCTGACCCGTGCTGCTTCCTTCGAAATTCCATATCCAACAGTCTGAAATATACATATAATGTAGAAATAAACAAATAAATAAGCGAAGGACTCGAAGAGATACGGAATATTAGCAGTCGAAAATCAGACACAGAAACACATAGTATCTGGCGATGTGGGTTCATTGTCAACAGTCATTGTTTCACATCGATGATTTCCCCCAGAACTATCCAAACCAGATATACATCAACTGCATTTTGTCTTCGGGTTGAGGCAAGTTTTAATAATTTGCGAGCAGCGTTTTTCAATCCACCGGATAGTTAGATACAAAAGTCATTACTGAATGACGCGTGAATAAATGTATCACCTCTTGATAAATCAATCAGATTGTATACTTTTGGGCACCAGTGAAAATTGAGGAAATCAGTGACCTGAATGCTACATACATACATACATATACATTTACGAAGTATCCTTCTAATCTTTAACATTTATATTTGGCGGAAACATTCACGAATGTAGAGTTGGTTTCAAAAGCTGGCCTAAATGCACGTTTACCCTAGATTCAAGATTCAAGATTCCAGATTTCAATGGTTAAAAAGCAAATTGCTTGTACAATACCATAGGATATACGTATAAAAAATTATATAAAAAAATCGTTACTTGTATGATCATGTCCATGTTCTTCATAGGTGGAGCAAAAATAATCCTCAATGGCAACACAGACTGAGGGAAAAGAATCTTGGGATGGACGGTAGTTCCGTGCGTTAAAATTTTATAGACATCAATAGGTAGGGGCCAACGCAGTAGTTCTCAACATAAGGTTTCGTAACCTTTGTTTAAAGATGTGCTCGTTCGCTGAGGTAACAATATCTTTCG
>JACCGJ010025294.1:0-15535 GCA_013407085.1 Atriophallophorus winterbourni
TATCTATCGATCTATCTATCTATCTATCTATCTATCTCTCTTTCTATCTTCTATCTATCTATCTATCTATCTATCTATCTATCTATCTATCTATCTATCTATCTATCTATCTATCTATCTATCTATCTAACTAGCTATCTATCTATCTATCTATCTATCTATCTATCTATCTATCTATCTATCTATCTATCTATCTATCTATCTATCTATTTATCTATCAATCTTTCTATGTGTCTATCTATCTATCTATCTACCTATCTATATATCTATCTCTCTATCGATCTATATTTCCATTATCTATCTATCTATCTATCTATCTATCTATCTATCTATCAATCTATCTATCTATCTATCTATCTATCTATCTATCTATCTATCTATCTAGCTGCTTATCAAAACTAACTAACCTTTTATCCCTCTACCATAAATACGGACATGACTAGAACAGGTTTAAACAGTAACACTCACAAGTAAGTCAGCGTGTTCAGGATTCTCACTCGCAGACTGAGAAAATGCCGAACACTTGATTGTCAAACTATCCGGATCCACCGAGCCCACGGATCCTCTAAGAACCGAAATCGCTTTCTTACTCAACCATTGGTGCAATCGGGTTAAAGTGACCTCGAACGGATCGTCGTTGGTTTGAGAAGTGACCACACGTTGATTCACAAGAGCGGCCGAGGAAAACTTGTCTGACGTGATGGCATTTAGGGGCTCTTGTTTTTCCACAACAAGATTTGCTTTTGGAGGACGAACTTCGACACCCCAACTAGTTTCTTTTTTCATCTGGGGATTTCTGCTGAACTTTGTTTTCCTCTTCGATGTCCGCTCGGAATCAGAATCCGATAAAACGCCGTCACGCAGAAGCTCGTTCTCGTTGTCTGAAGGGTCCGAAATCTCACTGGACTCGTTTTCACTCGGGGAAACATCGTCTTCATCTTCCGATTCACTGCTATTCTCAGTCCCGGAGTCATTCAAGTGAAGTCGTCTCATGGCATCTAAAACAAGACGTCCCGGTCTGGTTGGCGCATCACGTGATAGCAAGGTGATTCTCGATGAAGCGGGTTGAAGGCGGCACCAGGCGGGTTCACACGAAATTTGTTTGCGGATGTGACGCGTGGCGCAATAACACCAATCGGAACAGAAAGGCTTTAGGGAGAATAGAAAGGAAAACAGAAACAAGGATAGCAAGAACCAATGAATAAAACCGATTACGTTTGAATAACAAAACATGATTCGACAGCTATCGCCCAATTGTTTATATTGTCCACGGAAAGATGTTCAATTAACTCCACACACAAATTTGTAAATTCTACCATTCACACCTGAGGATATGTAGCATTGACATGATGAAATTCCGAGGGGAACACTAAAGTTTCCCATATGAGGACAGGTTTGTTTGTAGACAGTTTGATTCGTGGAAATGGAAATCGACAGTCACGGCCTTGAATGACATAAGGAAGAAAAGAACACAATGGGGAAAACAAGAAATCCAATGTAAATACCAGACAGGGATCAGATCGGTTAGGCGACCACAACAGATGTTGCTAGCTCCTTCACGACTGGTCGGGCATCTGACACTGCTCAAACGTATCAGTACCGGGAAAGAATCATGGATGCTTAATCGCGATCGATCAGACGGTAAACAAAGCAGTGAAGCGTTGGACTACAGTGGTGGGGATCGACTATCCACCGAAGCAGAAGATATGCACTGTTGATGAGCTCAAAGAAGAGTGAAACTCGAGTCTAGTGTTGTGGATAGTCGCTGTCAACTTTGTAACTACTCATGAGTAGTCACAAATATTAAACTTGCCAATCAACTCACAATAGGCGACCTGCTTGTATGAGGTGTCTCGTTCACACAGTGGCGAACAGACAGAAATTGAACACGGACTACTATACTGTAAGCTCACCCAGACACAAACAAGTAAGGGCAAAGGGAAGCGATACCCCAGCGTGTATCCGTATGCAGCTCGGTACCGTTGAAGAATCAAATTAGCTGCGCTTGCGCGCATCCTTGCAGCTAGCTGATCCAATAGTTGCTCAACTGAAGAGTAGTCTATCCAGCGGATCGGTACTGTCTGACTTGATGCTTGCGATTTCGCGATATATCATATCTGTTAAACGCCTCAGGCGAAATGTAAACACTTAAACATAATGCGTGTATTTAATCAATATTGGGACTCCAACTTGCTGAACCCTCGAAATCTTGGAAAAAAGAATATCTGTCACTACGCTACGTGATGCACAGAAGTGCGATCGTACACTACATCTGTGCTGTGTGAACACCGTGCTAAATTGATTGGCCACCTGTATTGAGCAGCAAGCAGAAACACGCTGGAGTCTCACTAACACTTCCGTTTCTTTCTTTTTTTCTCATATCTGATTAGGCTGGGGCAACCTGGCAATATCTTAACACACGTGGAGCCTGACTGTGCGGCACTTTACCTGGATCAGGCGTGTGATTCCATTCGTTTATTCATTGAGCAACGTGATATCGATGTAATACTGCATTTAGTGATGTTAAAAAACAATTTGACTCTAGAATATTCATTGAAATCCCGGTAAAAATTGGGCTTAGGAAATTTCGAAGCCTCTAGAGACGCGTAAGACTTGTAGTGGAACGTCGTCACAGCGTCCTTCAAGTTATCTGTTTCGAGTGGAAAATACCCATCAAACGGAGGAACACTAACTAAACCCAAGAGATTGGATTCAGCTGGCAGAAAGATGGTTACACAATAAGCTCATTAACGTGAAAAACGTGGAAATGATTCTGAGAGTGAAACTGGCGCTGAACAAGCAGTCATCCACTTGCTGCTAACGTGAGTCAGATCCAACCCTGGTTACTTGACCTGAAGAATCAGGTTCAGAATTGCGTCCGGTCGAGGTGGTACTCTTGCAGTAATCTTCTTTGAGCAACCGGTTAATCTTGTATGTTGTTACGCAAAGTGGCATAAAAAGGGTATTATTGTAGAAGCGTTAATTATACCTGCGAAGAGCGTCTGTCTGTCTGAAAGCACAAGCTTGATCCAGGCAAAGTGCCGCACAGTCAGAGACTGCAAGTAGGTGATATTACTGTAAGGTTGCCCAGGTCTAGAGAGATATTAGAAATAGAGAATAAAGATGGTAGTGAGATTCCAGCGTGTTTCAGCATGCGTGGCCAATCAATTTAGCATGATGTTAGCCGCACAGCACAGAAGTACTGTACGATTGCACATCCGTGCGAAAAGTGTGGATCATGAGTTGTGAGGAATATGAGGAAAACCAGCCTTTATCACAATACAAGAGAAGGAAGCATCGAATATACCGAGAAAAACAATCACAAAAAGTGGAGTTTCGGAAGGAGAGCACTAGAATCGTTCAAATCTGTTCGACGACGGGAATTGATCAAAGACCTCAGCATCTATTGAAAGACATAGAATTCGTCAGGGTCAGTTCAAAGAGACCAGCGTGGTGAATCTTGAAGTGAACGCGTTGAAACAAACTCGATTGGCAAATTAGATCAAAGTGACAACCGAGAGAAACAAGTTGGTATGGTATGAAAGCCTAAACCTGATCCAGGCAAAGTGCCGCACAGTCAGAGACTGCACGTGGGCTAAGATACTGGCAGGTTGCCCAGGCCTAGACAGATATGAGGGGAGATAGAAGTGGTAGTGAGACTTCAGCGTGTTTCAGCTCATTGCCGTTGGCCAATCAATTTAGCACGATGTTAGCCGCAAGTTGAGAGAGAGGCGTGTGGTAAACAACGTCACGAACGTTGGGAGCAAAGCAAGATACGATCTCGCATGGGCTGACATGCTTATCCTTGAAGATTCACGTACATACACGTCAAAAACTTCAACATTTAACAGGTTTTTCAAACATTACTGTGAAAATAGTACGCGAGCGAAGACAGCTTAAACGCTATCGAACTAACCTTCCGTCTTGTCACATCGTAGACTTTTTGGTGGGCAGTGCGGATGTGATATCGTTGTTTCGAGACGGATCCAAGCGGTTGGTCGCATAGCACATAGCCACACAATCCGTTTGCATTACGTTCCACAGCGATCGCATCAAACTGCTCACGTTCAAGCCAAAGCACCTTGAGAAGATAGATTAGAATGATGTGTATAAAAGCTTAACTAGCAAGCGGTTTATACCACATGCTTTGTTCTAGGCGAATCACAGCGCAATCTCATAGATTGCACATGTGTGGGATGGGACAATGTTTTTCGTGAAAGCAGGCAAGGCATGATGGTATGAAAGCACAAGCCTGATCCAAGTAAAGTGCTGCACAGTCAGAGACTGCACGTGGGCTAAGATACTGTCAGGTAGGATTCTGATTCGACTTGGATTAGGAAGACATGAACAAATAACGATATTGCCTTTACGACAACAAATTAGTGCACCATTCAACAAGTGATCAATTGGCTACGTTTATTCATTAATCATTCAAGTACAACATAATACAAGTATATGCAAGATGCAAGTGCTACATTATGTTACAAGGGTACTTATCATAGACTATACTGTATTATTGGAGTACACTCTTTAGTCGCTTGAGGTGTTAGGAGAGCCACGGAGGTTGACAAAGTGTCCATACGATATCACAAGACTGGAGCCAGGCAATGTGCTGCACATCTATGAACTGCATTCAACGCTCCAGGAAGAACTGTCATACAAACTCCACAGCAGGGTCTGTTGAGCAATAGTTTGACTTAGCATCCGTAATATGCTTTTCGATCGACCGAATTCGACAGAAAGCAGGTATTTGAGATGCTGGAGCGCTACTTAGTATGGGAAAAAGGGGTGTCGCCGGAAATCAAGACCTCAATTAACATACATTTAAGTCTCGGTATTGCTCAAGTTTTAATTAGTGTAACGTATTGAGTATTGAAGAACTGAGCCTGAAGATAACATATTTAAATCGACACGCGAGTAAAAATATAGTTTGAGCTGATAATGGGTCTGAAGTTGGTTGCTAACAACAGCAGTACAAATCAGGTTGTATAAAACGCAATAGGTAACATTGAGAAAACTGCACATGTTTAAATGCTGCCTGCTTACCGAAGCACAAAGCATAGGATAAGTGACCAATGTTTGACTGAGCCGATCAGCGATAACAAGGGACTGACGCAAAAAAAGCCCTTGACGTCTTCTACTAGCTGCTCTATCTTCCTTGGATCCTTGGAAGGGTGGAGGTTCAGCATGAATATCGTCACACTCTCGATCCTCGAAACTTTCCATTAAAAGCTAAAAACAAGAAAACAAGAACAATACGATCCCAAATTTAACAGTGGAAACGAGAAGAAAACACATCATGGAGGATCTGTATTGCAAGAACTTTCTGTGTACAAAACGCGAACGTTTAACGAGCAGTTGGAGCATGGAATTAGCTGGGCGCGACAAGAGACCGCGATTGGATCCAATAGATATAAACCACCACATCGACAATCGAACCAGTAGACATTACGGGAATCGTCAAACGAAATCCCGCAAGAGTAGTCCAATTCACCGTAAGTAAACTCATCCAGACGTAATTCCGCGTGAATAGGCAAAGCAGAAGCACTACAATCTGAAATGAGATCATTTTGCTTGAGCAACGCATCGTAAGCCCTGCGCGATTTCGGGCATTTCAATACATTCCAGGCTTTTTCAACCGCTGAGAAACGGTCGCTGCCGGAACAGTCCGTATTGGACTCCAACGAATGATCGAGGTTTTTGTCAGGATGATGTCGAAGACGTGCCTTTCGAACAGCCGCTTTAATCTCATCCAGCGAAGCGGATCTGGGACAATTTAAAAGCGCATATAAATCCTCCATGAAAGAACAGAACCTAAAATATGTAAACAACACTACTTCATGTTGCAGAAAAGGCAACAGATAGGAAAAAACATCAATAGCGGTATCATAGAGCACAGGTCTCTAGATCTAGATAACGTGACAATCAACATAAAGCCAAATGGGCGAGAACAATATGAAAACAGTCTAAACAACTTTCGTATGGTTTTGATGCTGAGACATTGTACTTTCGTTTACAAAAGATGAAGCGCTGAGATATGACACATGTGAAAAGCTACATTAGACTTACTGACTTAAGTCTGCGCCACAATCTCACCTCTTCCCAACTTATGACCCTTCCAAGGCAAATCGATTTTTTCAATGAGCCGACCGAGACAGCAAGCTTCGACATCCCAGTGTCCGCTAACACAGGCCAGCAAGTTGTTTCAAGTCATCAATAACCGTTTAGACGAGGGTGCGAATCGTAACACAACGAAGCATGAGTAATTATTCCTGAGCGCCGCCTGCGGAAAACAGGAAGGCGATCAATAACTTTCGACCAGGTGTCATAACTACAGAGTAGTGACGTAAACGAAAGAATTGTACGCTCACTCATTAGTACGAAGCGAAACTTCGCAATATCGTCATCGTCGCGAGAAGGCTAGAAATATGCATGAAGCACTTTTTGAGGTTCCGGTCGCAAACAGATTCACCGGCGGAAATGCATCAGCTACTTTCAAGTTGCCATAACAGACCCTACGTATTAACAGAGATACGCTCGATTATTGGGTGTGTATGTATGAAATTGGAAGCCTGATCCAAGCAAAGTGCCGCAAAGTTATAGATTGAACGTGGGTCAAGATACTGTCAGGTTGCACAGGCCTAGACAGATATGAAAAAACAGATACGGCAGTCAGACTCAAGTGTGTTTCCGCATGCAGCTCACTACCCTTGGCAAATCAATTTAACACAATATTTACTGCACCGCACAGAAGTATTGCATGATTGCACCTCCCTGCATTGGGATAAATACATGACTTGTAAGGGGTAAATCGTATCTCATATCTTGATTCCAAATGCCTGGCGGTCCAAAGACTGATGTGATGGCCATCCAAAAGAGGGATATTATCTACATAGGTCAGATTGGGTGCGTTCTCAATAGATAAAATTTAAAGTTTTGGTCCCAGAACGAAGCCCATGATTTCTTTGGGGATAGCATCAATCGCGAGAAAACAAAGTAAGGGCGACATAGTACCGAGCTAAGCTAGAAATAAGTAACGGAGATGACAACTGTCAGTTAGCTGGAGCTCTACTGTGTTTAGCATGGCGGTGCTTTCGAAATTCAAACATTTCTCGGAAATGCGTTGCCACAAAAAACAATTAATCGAAATTCCGCGACAAATTTAATCGAATGCTGCCTGATTTTCCATTAACGCCATGATTGATAAAGCAAACCGTTTCACTTGTAAATGCCCCGCTGTTTGGATTTCATTTACGAAAAATAAGAAGACGTGAAATCAAGACTGTTCTTTGTGCATTTGTTTCTCCTGTTTGGAAAATAGTTCGTACGATTGCAGCCATGCGTTCAAGAGCAACTTAAATGTGGCCGATAGCAAAACGATTGAGATAGGAATCACACTGTTTTTATATTGGCACAGTTGGTAATTCTCTGCTAGAAATTGAAGCGCGATGCTCAAAATCTTGAAATGCCATGTAAATATCACGTTTGGCACGAGTCTCGAGAGAAATCATCCATTTGCAATATTAGTAATACAGTAATTTGAATTCCCCCGGTCATCTTTCGAGACACCTTCGCATATTAAAAATCAACGGAGCGATTCGATTACGCACAGTCACCCATAGCTAAGATGAGTTCACACGTATCAGTCTCAGCACAAAATGTGAAAAACAGAAAAGACTGAGTTTGAAACAAATATTTATATACATTAAAATCAATCACTTTCTTCACCCGAGCTGCAAAATTCGGGTATTTCCGGTTTCGCCCAGCCGGGTTCGGAAGGAGCAGGCAAAGAGTTTGAAATCGAACTGGAGGGAACGGATTCGGAAGGTTTTGCATTAACGGGTGTGTCTTTCTCGTCACTGGAACTTTCTTCATCCGAGCCACGCTTCCGTTTCACACTTTTCGCACGCAACTCAGCGACTCGAGGGATTACATGTTTCGCGAACTTAAAGAATCCCTTGGTGTCTGCCGTGCATACATAGCACCGTGCAGTTTTCCGATACCGTTTTAGTGCACACTCTTCACAAAAGTAATGCCGACAGCTGGAAGTTTTATGAGTTAGGATATCGACGGTACTTACACAGTGACTACCGGATTCTTGTAGTCTTTCCGACAGATGAGACATTCCCAAGGGATATCTTCAGAGTTGTCTGCTTCATCGTCAGACGAATGATGCAAAATCTCGTATCGATTGTCTGATCCATCGATGCCAAATGTGCCCTCTGCTAACTCTTGATCAATCTGCCAGCCATGCTTATAATCCGATCGATCGTGCAAAAATTTACAACTGTCACCGAAGCTGCAAAATCCAGTTTCTTTGTAATCCTATACAAATTGTGGAGGCGTGCAATGGAAAATATAATCGAAGCGTACTTTACAAATGTCCGGCTGGTAGTCCCAGCGGACGGTCGCGCGAATATTAGCCGGTGCACGCATCGGGCCTTTTCGGTTGAAGCCGCTAGACGCATTACCCTTGACAGTGTCTTTCTTTTCGATGTACTGCGCATAATTGTTGGCGCCCAAGTAAACCTTGCCACCTTTCGTTGTTCGTTCCTTAAAGTAGACAGGAAAAGTTGGCACAACTCAAACTAACTTTATTCAGTTGTTGCGCGCGTTCGAAAATAGCCTGAGCATCGTGGGATCGGTCAGTGTCGATTTCCAGAGTAGCTGTTGCCAGGTGCTCGCGACTTAGACGTGATTCCTGGAAAGATCTGATCAGAAAACTAAAAACGTGTAACTACCGTGGAAAGAGATGCTTTATAAGCAATGGTAACATCATCATCTTCATCGTCTGACAATCCTTGTGACTTTTTAGTAAAGTTAGCCGTCTAAGAGATCAAAACAAAGTGATGGTTTACTTTTTGGAACAAAGCATTACACTCGGGACGTTTTTGTTTACGTTTAACTTCAACGGCTTCTTCTTCACTGGATGAGGATTCTGAAAGCTTAGTTTGTTGAATTCAAATAAATAATACCTTTCTTTGTTCGAGCCACTGGACGACTTCGCTTTTTGAAAAAAACACAATTCTCAGTTCCGTTAGGCATGATTATACTGAAAAAGAATTAATTTAAGATTTGATTAATATAATCTTGGACATAGTATAAGGCGTGATTGCAATGATCGTCATCAATTATACCACTAAGGACAGGATTGCTTATCATTATATTATTATGATTATCACACAAGTCTTTACAGACGATGTGCCAACAAGTATACCATGAAAAAGGTACATGATGAAAAAAGAAAAAAGAGGGGGGATTTTTTTGTCTGTCTGTTTACACATGCCGTTTTTGATCTTTTTTTGTCTTTTTTGGAAAAAGGGAGGGGGAAGGGTCATTGATAAACGGGAACACAAGCACGGCAGGATTCTCGCCACTGGTTCCTTTCTTTTGCCATCACACTGAGTGTTATCAGCCACATATCTTCACGGTCCTTCGGACCCCACCCGGGTAAGCGCGATGTTCCCACGATGGCTAGTGGGGCTGTTAGACGCTTGAGGGTCTTCCGCCAGGTATTCCTTTGTCCGCCACGGCGACGTTTCCAATCAGGTCCAGCGAGAGCAAAAAGAGCTAGGCGAGGAAGGCGTCGCTCATCCATACGGAGAACGTGCCCCAGCCATCTCAGCTGGCACATGGATATATGATCGGAGAGTGGCACAGAGCGATCGCCGAGGACTGACCTCCTGACGTCATCATTTTTGACTTTCTGTTGCCAGCTTAAACGAGCTATACTCCGCAGGCAGCGATGATCAAACGTCGATAATCGTTGACTATCAGCTCGTCGCAGCGTCCACGTCTCGCAGCCATACAGTAGAACTGCTCGTACGGTGGCCTGGTACACTCTGCCCTTCAAGCGTAATCCAACATCACCTCGGTGCCACAGATGCCGTAGCCCAGCGAAAGCGTGGCGTGCTCTTGCAATCCGTGCTGTGATTTCAGCTCCGATATCGCCCCCAGTGGTGATGCAGCTCCCTAGATAGGTGAATCTGTCAGTCACTTCCAGTTTATGGTTTTCGATCGTCAAATCAAGTGTTGGGTCTGTCCAATCCTGTAGGAACACTTTGCATTTTGACGGAGAGAAGTGTAATCCATACCGCGACAACTGATCAACGAGTAGATCCAAAGCGCTTTGTATGGCGCAAGCATCCTCTCCGAGGAGAGCAATGTCGTCAGCATAGTCCAGATCCATAACTCGTCGACCGGAGAGCAGGTCGATCCCACAATTCGGTAGCTAGGCTGTTGCTGCTTTCATGACATCGTCAATCGCAAAGTTAAATAGGAATGGGGAGATCGGACATCCTTGACGAACCCCGCTGGAAATGGTAAACTGCTTGGATAAATCACCATAGGCTTTGACTCTGCCGGTGGTGGCAGTACAGCTTCTTGAGCAGGATTACGTACTTCGGTGGGACACCATGGCGAATAAGCCAGTCCCAGAGAGCGGTTCTGTCAATGGAATCAAAGGCTGCTCGTATGTCAAGAAAGAAGATAATTGTTGGACGTGCGTATTGGTAACGTTGCTCCAAAATTTGGCGCAGCGTGAAGATTTGGTCCACACACCCACGTCCTCCTCTGAAACCAGCCTGTTCTTCTCGGTAGCTGTTAAGTCTCGTCAGGATGATTGATGCAAAAAGTTTAGAAACCACCGGTATGAGACTTATACCCCTGTTATTACAGCACTCTTTCCTCGACCTTTTCTTGAATACTGGGACGATGGCTGACGCTCCCCACGCGCTGGGTATGGTTTCCTCGTTCCAGATATTTCCGAAGAGCACTGACAGCTCACTGCACAAAACGTCGACACCTTCAACAAATAGTTCGGCTGGTAGCTCGTCTAAACCAGGGGCCTTGCGTCGTCTAAGCTTCATTATGTGTGAGCGAATTTCTGCCTCTGTAGGTGGTCCCTGTGGGGCCGGCCACTGAGTGGTGGAGCCACTTGGCTGAGCAACAGAGAGTGGTCGCGGTTGATTGAATTGGCTAGCGAAATGTTCCATCCAGCGGTCCATTCGCCTTTCTCTGTTGGTAATCAACGACCCATCTGCTTCCGTGATGAGTTCGCTCACGCTGGGCATTCGGGGTCCCGTGGAGCGTATAAGCTGGAACAATGTGCGGGTGTTGCCAACTGCTTGGGCTGCTTCCATCTCGCTTGCCCGCTCTTCCCACCATGATTCTCGGTTTGTTTTGAGGCTGGTCTTCAACTGGTGGCGAATTCGCCTGCGCTGTTCATCATATCTTTCTCCCGGAGGTAAGGAACGCTGTTGGTCAATTAATTTGGCTGTAGCAGCAGATATCCAGTTGGAATCTGTTCGCCTGGATGTTCCACAGCTTTCCAGGCCAGCATGATACATTGCGCTTTGGATTTGAGTCCAATGCTCCTCGATATTATCGGGATGGGGTCCGAGTGCATTAGATAGGGCCGTTAGATAGTTCTCTGCCACTGATCTATCTGATAGTTTAAGCGTGTCCAGCCTCGTGATATTTTTCTTACGCGATCCGCTGAAACGCATAGTTAAGTTTGCACAGACTAACGCGTGGTCTGATGATAGGCAGGTCGACCAATATGATCTACAGTCTTGCACACTGGAACGCCATCGATAACTGATCGCAATGTGATCAATTTGTGTCCAGAGTCCTGTCGAGGGGGATCTCCATGTTGCTGACCGTTTTTTGGAATGTCGGAAGTTGACGCTGCTGAGAAATAGGCGGTGCTCAGCGCATAGACTCAACAGGCGTTCACCGTTGTCTGATCGGACTCAATCGAGACCATATGGACCACCGAGGTGTCGTTCACTTTGTGAGAGGCGGCCAACTCGGGCATTAAGATCGCCAGCCAGGATGACAATATCTGACTTTCGCGCTTTACGCAGTAATTCGTCTAGACTTCGGTAGAATTCGTCTTTCGCTAAATCAGACATGGGAGAGATTGTCACTCCCAAATCGGACTGTTTCGTCATTCGAAAAGCTGAGGAAATGAAATCATATTAAGCTTGTGATGTACATCCATGGTCGACATCGACCGAAGGTGGCTAACAACAATTCTATAGAATCCGTAGCTATTTAAGTCCCATCCTTCCCCATCTTTTAAAAAAATTTCATGTTTGTGTGGCTGTTAAGCATTCGGTACATGCTACATGTCTCTCTCATGCTGTGTTTTAGGCACCTCATCACATTGTGTCCTTGCTTATTCTTCTACAGGTTCATTAGATTTTTAGGTCATACCACCGCTAGTTTTTAGGATTTCAACGTTTCATGATTTTATGGCTGTTAACCACTCGTTACTTGCTATCGGTGTAATGTTGTTCATGATATGAAATAATGAGATTCCTGGCAAATCAAAGATCATCCTCCAAATAGCTTTGATGCAAATATTTTCGTATTGTATGCTGCATGTCCAATTGACATGACATGCTATTTAGCTTAGTACTGAGCACTCCACGTGCAGTCTCTGACTGTGCGGCACTTTGCCTGGATCAGGCTTGTGCTTTCATACCATATACTCCAATTGATTGCATCTAGAGGTAGCATGGGATGTATGTATGTATGAAATCACAAGCATGATCCAGGCAAAGTGCTCATGAATTTCAGTAAATCGCTTGACTTTTGCGAATTTCCGATTGCATGTGATCATTATCAATCACGGCAATACGCATTTACAAGAAAGTAGTACGGGGCAATTTTCCATTTGTGCCTTTCTCGTCCACTTTTGTATGACATTCTGAAATGTCAGATGTTTGTGAATGCCTACTTTCACACCAACTATTTTTTATTACTATTTATTTCAATCTTGGCTAATTTTCATTTACTGTGTCTGTTAATTAGCGACACAAAAATTATACATTCTCAACGTTTTATGCACTTCGTTTTAGATTTTGATGATTGTTTTGGAAGTTTTTGAAAGGAACCACATGTTTTCTGTCTTATCTAATCCAGTTCCATGCATGCGTCGTTGGCTCGAATAGGCCGAGCTTGTACGGTTGATGATGAAGAACCTCCTGCAGCGCCCCATAATGGTTCAACTGATACTCAATCCGATACCGGTACTGAAGCCGTGCATGAAGTTCGGCCAATACGTGAACTGATTCACGATTTTCGCAAAGTTGCAGCGCCGGTCTATTTTATTCCTTTCATAGATGCAGCCATTCACGCAAGCAGCAAGCTCTTACGAAAACCTCATGCAGTGAGCATTCTTCCTCTATTTTTGTTCTGCCATTTATGCGGTGAAGTAGCTGCTGAAAGTAGTACTATTTATTTTTGCGAATATAATTATTAAAGTATTCCATTCTAACACTGAAGTAAATTATGCGTAATGTTATTAAAGATATATTTAAAATGCGTGGACCTACGAATGGTGTTAAGCTAGTATTTTCGTTCCTTCCAATTGCAGTTGCAGCTGCACGGATGTGCGATCGTACAGTACTTCTGTGGTGTGCAGCTAACACTGTTCTAAATTGATTTGCTATCGGTAATGAGCTGCATGTGAAAACACGATAAAGTCTCACTACCATTTCCTTTCATTGCTCATATCTCTGTAGGCGTGGGCAACCTGACCGTATCTTAGCCCATGTGCCGTCTATGACTGTGCGGCACTTTACCTGGATCAGGCTTGTGATTACATACATACAGTTACAGCTAATTGCTAATATATAAAATGCGAGTCTGGTCTTGTTCCATCAAAAGTCATATGTTTTTCTTATTAATCTTCTGAGCACTAACATTAGAGTTCGTTAATTGCCACGAAATATTTTACATGTTTATCCTGCCTTTATGACTTTTGACAGTTGTGTTGCATGTATCTATCACATATTCATAAATCATGCTTTATACCCGCTTCATTGTATTCATGGCGTTACTCACCTCCATCGCGCTGATACTGGACCTTAACGTGGTGCGATGGTTTGTGTACCCCTATGACCCATTAAGCTATGCTGGGTTGTGCTCTCCGAGCACCTTCAGAGTCACTCATACCAGGAAGGTCAATGGATAGAGGTCAGACGAACACCGCCTCAACGTAACCCGCTGCCTTGTGGGTCAGGCTTTTTAGCCAAAGGATTTGGCCGAGAGAACCCTAATTGTTCTCCTGTCTAGTCATGGGCGACCTGGCAGTATCTCAGCCCGCATACAACCATGACTATTACTACGAAACCCAATTACATAGTGCATCGGCCGTCGCGCACGATAAACATGGTCGCCTTACCTGCTGCATACAGCAGGGCGGTTAAGCGAAAACAAGCTACTGCTGGCCCTACTCTTCAAACTGTTTCCGACCCTTACCCTGCCCCATCCACTCTTAACATCTCTCCGTCTGTCAATCCCAGCTTTAGAAAAGACCGCGCTGAAAATGTTGAAACATTTCTTGTTCGCGAATTTACAGATCACTTTCTGAAACCACGGACCTCTGCTCACATCGGAGCCATGAATGTGAGAACTCTCAGACAAATAGGCCAGCAAGCTGCTCTGGCTCTTACCTTAGATAGTCTATCTATTGATGTTTGCTGTTTATCGAAAACGCGATTATATGATCCGTCCATAATTACTCAACTTACTGCCCAAACCTTTCAACTCGCTACGTTTTGCGCTGCTCTGGTGATTCTGTAGCTGCCATCTCAGGACAGGCGGATGTTGGTATAGTGCTGAATTCGCGTGCCGAATCCTGTCTAATCGATTGGATTCGTTGCAATAGCAGGATGTGCGCAGTTAGACTAGCCACTAATATTAGGCCAAACTCAAAATCTTCTAATCAGAGATGCTTGTTTATTGTAGTAACTTACGCTCCGACTAACACCAATTCGGACGACGAGAAGAACGCCTTCTACGACGATCTTTATGCTCTTTTGCGACGTGCAAAAAGCTCAGATATCGTTGTCTTAGCGGGAGATATGAATGCCAGACTGGGTCGCTTAGATGCATCTGAATCACAATTAGGTGGCATGTTTGGTCTTGAAGGCCAGCGCACAGATAACGGAGAACGGTTTATACAATTCTGTGCACAATCTCGATTATTCATTAGCAGCACCTTCTTTCGCCATAAAAGATGTCAATGTGCCACATGGCGCTCGCCGGATGGAAGACAACCTTCGGCCCAAATCGACCACATCGCCATAAGTACTCGCTGGAGAGGTCACATTGAGGACTGCCGCTCCTTTTGGAATACCTACATAGATTCAGATCATGCTCTTGTGCGATGTAGGTTCTCGTTAATGTTCTCCGGTACGAAGCCTTCGAATGGGAAACGCATTGTCGTCGAAAAATTCTCTCTGCCTGCAGTTCAAGACATTTATAGGACCACCTTGAGTAACTCACTCCCAGTTGCTCCGTGTGCAACTGCCGATAAAAGGTGGAACAAAATAGCTGGGATTATGCGAGCCGCCGCAATAACAGCCTGTGAGACTACACAATCAATCCCAAAAGTCCCACTAGATTTCACAACGCTCTATAGAAATTCTTCACCAGCGATGCCAAATACCACACGGTCCTGGGCACAATACAGAGCGTAGACGCGTGAGGAATGAACTTAAACGGAGCTTAAGACTAGACA
>JACCGJ010025295.1:0-90725 GCA_013407085.1 Atriophallophorus winterbourni
GAAACAGATTTCATGCACATTGACTGTTGTTGAGCACCGAGATTCTTTCCAGCTTATTATCGTAATGCTCTAAAGCGAACTTGCATCCGTATGGTTTTCCTACTGCTCGTTAATATTCGTCTGATTGTATTGTCACCTTGTGACCGGTTCGTCTAATGTAACTTGTCTTGTCATCTTGGATGGAGATTTCCTTAGCGGGGTGCTTGGATATGGTGTCGCAATGGGTTCACTATGATTCTTTTCCATGACCAATTATACACTTTTGACGGGGGTATTTTTCCGAAATATGTACAATCATAAGACCGGTTTTTAGCTTTGATTGAGTCTAATATACGGATGTGAGCGCAACATTAATTGCAAGTGTAAATAATTTGCTTTTCTATGATTTTATTAGGCAGTCTGTTTTTTGTGCTTGCTTGAATCTTGATAGGACTGCATTTTGTAAACTTGAGCGCTTACACCAAATTTGCTTCTGTCGATGCACGTGTGATTTTCGGTTACATGTTTATCCGTGAGAAGTGGCTTTTGTGTTTTTCCCCAATGTGCTTTACTTATAGACGTGATTTAGGCTGTAACGACTAGAGATACCATCCCCAGATGCTGGTTCATACCACTATCCCATTTTTCTCTTCAACGCCAGTAAACTTTGAATAAATCGTTCAGACGAATTTCTTATATTATGAGCAACCGTAAAGGCAAATAGTAATTTTCGCGTTTCTGTCAACCTGTTTATTGTTAAATCTTGATCAAAAAGCCGTTATTCTTCCTCTACCATCAACGATGAATCACATGCCACATGAGATTTTTTCGCTTGCTTATCATTCTACTATCCAACTTTTTGACTAAGGCATATTTGAATAACCATCAAGCTTTTGCGTTGTTTTCGTATCCGCTTCTTCTTCCGTGTTGCGTGCATGTTTATTCCTTGTGTTTGTTGTTGAGCTTTCGATATATGCACCATCGTGGCAACGAAAGAAGTTTACTTTATCATTCTTCGCAAAGCTACCCGATTCTTGCGCAATCGGGTTTCAATAAGTGACAATGAAGAAAATTCACTCAAACTGCCGTTTGACACGCTGAATGTTAATTTCCTTTCATTTTTTCTCAACAGTTTCCGTTCGATATTATGCGTTATCTGGCGCAGGTTTATTGTTGAATGAATCACTCAAAATACTTCTTGGCTCACTTTTTAAAATCGTCACTGATGTTCGCTATATCTCCAATGTGCTCGTCTGCTTGGTGTTATCCCCTTTTAGAATCTCTTCTCATTTCTGAAACTTTGTATATAATTCACCATTTTCTTCGCGCCCACTTTTGTAGTTTGAAGGCCGTCCGTATCGCTTCCAGCGCGGTCTACCACAGGGCTGTTGTGTGTCGACGGAGCTGGTCAATTTATATCTCGCACATGCAGATCGCCGTGTGGCCAAACGCTTTCCTGGCTGTTTGCTCAACAACTTGACCAATCACTTTGGCTTTGCTCGATATCTTGACGATTATTTTTGTTTCGGATTCACACTACAGGGACTGCAACAATGCGTCGATGGAATAAGTGAAGGTTAGTGGAGTTTTGTCTCCCCTGAAGTTCATTCGTAACGTAAATATATCCAAAGGTGCGCAGTCACACATCAATCGATATTGAAGTATTCCCGAATAATATACTGTCAATCGGGGCTTCGAAGTAGTTTGTCATTGAAATCCGACTTTTGATTGATGCCATTTCTCATCACGTTGCCTATTACTTCTGCAATACCTTCCAAAGGCGGAATAGCTCTCCGGTGTATCCTGTTTCTTCTCCCTGTTTACAGCTTATGATGGTTTCTTCGTTGTGATATTCTTTCGACCACATGGATGTTTGTTACCGAAGCAGGCCATTGTTTGCACTTATTCTATTCCAACCCCATTTCCAACCCTATCCATCAACCGTTGAACTTTATTATTGTCTCTGTCAACCTTGAATGACGTTTTAACTATATTTGTCACCCACTGTTTCCAGACACCCAGAACGCGCTCTAACATGGCAGAACGTGTCCTATAGTGTAAGTAACAAAAAAATAAACAGAACAAAGTGTGAAACATCACATTTGACGAAATAGTCGTAATTGAACAATCTCAAATTTGACAGGCGATATCTAAAAGTTCTCAGACTGTCGACCATTGAGCTCACACCATTTATGGTATGGTATGAATGCACAAGCCTGATCCAGGCAAAGTGCCGCACAGTCACAGACTGCATGTGGGTGATATTACTATCAGGTGGCCCAGGCCTAGACTACCGTATTCCTTTCTTCTCATCCCCATGATACAACTTTTTTCTTAAATCTCGTCATGCCAACGCTTGCTCTACGATTAGCTTGTGCAAATCTGTTGGACTGTGTTGTTTGCTTTCACTATCTGTCAGAGCTAAAATTTTCACACGCTGATTAACCATTTCTTTCCTAAATCACGGCCTATGTGGTTGTTTATGAGGCGTCACAGAAATGAATTAGAAATCACTAGTGTATTGTTCACATCCCACGCAGTTGACAAATCATTATGCTCGTCATTGCCGAGCGTTTCAACGCTTGGCCTGGAATCACTTTCTGTATTTGTCGGTTGTGTTCAGCTTTTGTAAGAGTGGCCTCAAAGTAGAAAGTTAAATTGATCTGAGCTTTAGCCCAACAGTATAAAGAGACCAGAATAAAGATAGCAATAGTGACAGAACTTTGTATTATTTTTATTCAGCATCGTACGATATATTGTACTTACTTACTTACTTTACTTTTGTGCGGCTGGCTCCACGGGTGGATTAGCCGGCTTCATTGATGTCTCGGGTCGCACCAGCCCACGCACGTCGATCGGAGGCGAGATCGTTGCAGATCGTGATCCAGTCTCGTTCCCACATGCGAACTCCGTAGACGGTACGCAGACCCAGGGTGTCTACATCCACTTTCACAGTTGACAGCCAGGTTTTCACTTGACCACCTTGCCGCCGACGCCAGGTGCGAACGGGTTTGGGGTCGAGGACGAGTTTTGGAAGTGCTGTGTCTGTCTTTCGGAGGACGTGGCCAAACCATTGCAGCCTTCGCCGTTGTATGTGAGCGGAAAGTGGAGATAGTCCGCTGCAACGCTCTCGTACGGCTGCGTTAGATACTCGGTCAGTATATCGGATGCCCAAGATTACCCTAAGGCACCAATGGTCGAACACTTCTAATGTGCGTACATCCTGTGACCTTAAAGGCCATGTCTCGCATCCATAAAGCAGTACAGGGCGGATCGCTGCTTGATAAACACGCGTCTTAGTTTTTAGGCTGATCCCGGGCTTGCGCCAAAGGGTGCCCTTCAACTGCAAAAACGCATTACGAGCACGATCGACCCTTAACTTCACTTCATCTTTCGCCTGACCATTGGGCAATATACTTGAGCCGAGGTATTTGAAGACTGGAACGTATTCAATCGGACAACCCTGGACGCGAAGTGGCTGGATGCCTGGTGTGTCGGTATAAAAAATGCCTTGGTTTTAGCCGCGTTTATATCAAGACCGACTTTCGCGGCAGTGGCACTAATGCGGCATTTCGGTATTGTCGCCCAGAACGACTATATCGTCAGCGTAGTCAAGGTCGGAAATCCATAGATCCGTTGAAATTTGCACCCATTGATAGTCTGTTAACGCCTGGTTCATTATCCAGTCTACGACATATTTAAACATAACCGGCGATAGCGGGCAACCTTTCCTGACTACTGTGTGCAAGTTAAATTCACGCGATTCTTCACCGTAGACACGAACCCGTGCCCTTGTAGAGCTGTAATAGGCTCTGATTAGGTTGACGAGCTTTAATGGAACCCCATCCGATAGCATGATGTCCCATAAACAACCACGGTCTACGGAGTCGAAGGCGGCGCGGAAGTCAATAAAGCAAGCTATCGTTTGCTGTTGATACCGTGCACGGTGCTCGAGGATCCTGCGTAAAGTAAATATTTGATCTACGCAACCCATCCCAGGGCGAAATCCACCTTGGTTAACTCTGGTGCGCAGATTTCTTTCGGCGGAGAACCGATTAAGCAGGAGCGTTGCAAACACTTTAGCAGCGGTGTCGATTAGACTTATTCCGCGGTAATTGGAGCACACAGATTTATCTCCACGTTTCGGCAGTGGTAGAATGATAGACATCCCCCAGTCTGATGGGAAAACTTCCGTCTCCCAGATCGAACAAAACAGCCGATGTAGCGGAGATAATAATACGTCGGCACAGGCTTTAATAAGTTCAACGGAAATTCCGTCCTTACCTGGCGATTTACCATTCTGCATTCGTCGTAAAACACTTGATATCTCGTATTCTGATGGTGCCTCGCAGTTGACCGGGTATCATACTGCATTCGTGTTCAAACGAGAATATTCCAAAGGGTGCAAATGGCATTTATGGGTCGTGCTCAACCAGTTAATGTGATTATAATGATTATCGAACTTGAGCATAGTTGATCGAATTACCACAAGATGATACCATTGATTTGAATTTTAGTGTTTTTAGCAAGCTGAAAGATTAGCGCATTGTCGCGGTAAGAAAGACCAACTTTTGTGACGATCGTTATTGTTGTCCCAATTGACAGGCGCAACGCCGCGTTGATCGGCGAGCGTATGAACGTCGAAAGATTTTGCGTTTTCAACTAACCTGGTGACCGTGGAACGGTTTCGATGGCGCTTTGAGTTTGAGGTTGCCATGGGTCATGGATTATCTAGCAGAGGCCTCTAACCTACTCAAACTCTTCCAGTTTGGTGTCCTTTGTCAGATGCTTTCAGTTTCCTCTTTTTGCCGATACACAGTATCGCACCGGGTATAAGTTGAAACGTTCACCCATAAATTTTGTTATCAGCTCCAACTGCCGCGGATCTTATTGTACAATGTGTGAGCTGTCATTGATAGGCGCTTTTCAAATTGTGCACAAGTTTTCTATCCATTCATCCATCTCTGCTAACATACCCGCTATTTCCTTACGTCATTGCTTTATGAACCTTATAGCAAAACAGTGATTGCGTTGGGATATTTGTGTTTGGAAAAGCCTCTCATAAATTTTTGTAAAGATCGTCATTGTTGCCCCATTTTGCAGGCGCATCGCCGCATTGATAAATGAACGTATGAGCGGATGCACATTCACGACAAAAGTGTTTTTCGTTTTTAACTAACCTGGTGACCGTGGAACGGTTTCTGATTTACAAAAGATCATTTGCATGCATCTCCATCACACAC
The DNA here is from genome assembly GCA_013407085.1 of Atriophallophorus winterbourni. NCBI lineage: Eukaryota > Metazoa > Platyhelminthes > Trematoda > Plagiorchiida > Microphallidae > Atriophallophorus > Atriophallophorus winterbourni. Next base: position 5,223 of record JACCGJ010025295.1, read on the forward strand.
CACACGACCGGTTTCATGCTGTTTGCACTCATCACGTTTAGTTTATGGTTTATTTATTTAATGCCAAAATGGTGCCTGCTCTCCTTGAGTATCATTGTCGCTCGTTTCCATGAAGTACAATTTTGTGGTGAGATAATGGCTACTAAGACGTATTTAGGGAAACCATTTTTGTACTTCTGTGACCTTTTTCTAATACCAAGCTGCTCCCTGTGTATCAGTTAGCATTTGATGTTTTCTTTGGACAATTCTTCCTTCGTTAAGTTTTAGCTCCATGTCTTCAACGTGTTTTTTGTTACTCCATCGTCATCATTATCAAATCCGTACTACTTTTCGACGCCATAGAATCACGACGGCATTTTAATGTCAAAGACAAAAGGAAAACAGTTTACCAAGCCACACGTTTATTAAAGATAAAGCCTTCATAAACTACGTTGAGGCACCTACATCTTCGACATATTCAACCGTCAAGCAAGTTTCGTTCATGAGTAGAGCAACACCAGCGCGACACGTTCCGTTTGGTTTTCACTATCTTACGTCATAATAAGTTTTCTTGGTCACTCCGGTTAACAATCCCTATTGTTCGTTTCTGCATTCATAGTGCTTGCACTCTATGGAATGACATTCAATCGTACGAAGATGAACTCGAATACCGGAGACAAAAGTGAGCAAGCTAGCCCGTGTGCCAAGTGTTTTCTGTTGTTGATTTTCAGTTTATGTGATTCCAATTCCGAAACACCGATGTTAGGTTCTCATGCAATTTTATCACTTTTATCTGGGGGTACATCACGTTTCATCGTAAGCTGTACTAATATTTTTCTTATAGAATATGCGTAACAAGTTTTCAAATGAGCAATACAAATCATCGAGTTGCAATGATGTTGAACCAGTTTAACACTGACTAAGTGATGCATGTGGCGAATATGCGTCAAACGTCTATATGATCAAAATGAACCTTTGCGCATTCTCAAACAAACGTCTTCCTGTTCTCCAGGAACAGGTCACTGGAGATATACACAGAGCATTTCAAACACAGCTCTAAAACCAAAAATATAGTGGCACTATATCGATGATTCATTGCAAGCCGCATTTTATTACATTAAAAGCGTTTCATTAGCTTGAATACAAAAATCCAGTCTACAAAATATTTCGTCTACACACGGGACACTTCCATTCTTGAAAAGTCTCGCGCTAGAAGACAACGGCAAGATACGACTACGGTATCTCGTAAAATCGACACAGATATGGTCTTGATATACATCTCTACGCATCCAAAAATGTTCTTAAGTATCATTGTTGTTCTGCATCCAAAAATGTTCGAGTAGCTACCGATTGTTACAATTTCCACAAAAAGTGCGATACTTGCGATAATCATGTTAATGGTTACTTGCCAATCATGGTTACCCTAAAAACGCCAATTAATCCAAATAAAACATTTATCACTGAAAACGGAAAAAGCTTGGCGAGCTACGGTCTCTATCCTATATCAAAGCACATTCGAAGTAAGAAATAGAATATTGAATGACGCAAATATAAGATTAACGTATAAGAGAAGTAGAACGCTTCATTCCCTATTAATGCATCTCAATGATGGGACATTTTAGGTTGCCCGACAAAGGTCAAGTCTAAGGGTTCTCCGGGTGTTTATATTGCCTCAACGTCTAGAGAACTGTGTACTAGGATAAATGAACTTAGAAAACAAATCGGAAAGCAACCCCACAATTCCAGTGATGATCAATCACTGTTATGCCATTCTGCCCTGGCTGAACACGTCCGAGACACAGGTCGCAGCATAGATAGCGTATACATGAAACGGCGGGTTGTAGAAGCTTATAGGTAAAGACATGAGCCAACCCTTTGAACCCAATAACGGTATAAATATTACCTGCGGAATTACGGCTGTTTTTTTCCTGTAGCGTCTCCAGTCGTATGGCTAGGAATGGAGATTCAAAGCGATCTGTTTGTGACCATTCCCCATGAAGAATTCCGTGAGTCTTTTTACCGTTGGTTTATCTAACTTTTCGATTTACTTTGCTTTTGGCGATTCTTTTTAGTGCCTTGTTTTTGGTCTCCGAAATACGAATAATTTTTCAATCCGCACTTTTCTTATGTTGCATTGAACTATGCGATCCCCACCATTCTGTTTGTTGTATTTGTTGTTATTGTTAATTTCATTCGTCGATATTCAATAAATCTTGCTATTAACTAGTGGCAGTTTTACCACCTCAAGAGGTCTGCTTGATAATGCCAATCGCTTTAAGTGTTGTGCGAAAATTCTGCACTTATCGATTCAGGGTGTAGGCGAGATTCGCGAAATATCTTCCAAATGTTAAACTTGGAAATCGGAGCAAAATACTGTGCATCAAGTGTTTGGCTGAAACTACCGAGGTACTTATGTTTCCTCAAAGCGAAGGGTAGGCATTCGAAACACAATATAGAGCATGCTCATTCCCAAGCGCCAACCACAACAAAACTATATCTACAATATAAATGTAAATGTGATCGCTTTTAGCGGTTTTCTGTCGCTATGCTGGTCGTCCGATGGCTGCGAATCGTGGGCTGCTCCATTTCATTCACTCTCGATTGCGGTGTGTTACCTGGCACTTCGCATTCGCCTCGCTGCGGAACAATGGAGATCCCAACGTACCCTCGAGGCGCATGAAGGCGTTGTGGCTGTTAAACGCTAGGCGAGTGGGTCAGAAAATCGCTCACGCGGTTTGGATTGCGGTGAAAACCTCACCTGAACGCCGACGATTAACTACTCCTCCTTTCGTGCATAAATTAGCCGGTAAGTGGCGTTCACAATTGGTTTACACATTTCGCATTTTACCTTTGCCAATTTATTCGTTGTTATGAAACCAACGCAGCTGGAGCACTTGTTTGTTTAGATATCGCATCCTTATCACCCTAGGTTTTCTTGCCTTTACAAAAAATCAAGTGAATCTGCTGATTACACAGTGAAAGTAGTTCATGCGCCCACCACGATGTACCTTTTGTGTCATTGTACAGTCTTAATCTTTCTTGTATTACCATCACTGCACCGTCTGGAAATGGCAAACTTCCTGATTGACTCACTTTTATAGATTTCTCACTTCCACTGCACTTACATCCTTCCGATTTTCCCACCTTCGTGCCTTGACGGCTGGGACGCTATGACGTCTGCTAAAACGTTACTGTCGCACTGCCACCTTTGTGGTCCGCTTTTAGCTTCCCCTGTTTTTTCTCCACACTGTTTTTCTATCATCCGTGGCACAATTGCGACATATATGTGCCAATCGAAAAACAATATGTTCTGTTTGGATGTTCTTAATCTACTTTGATGAAATGTTTTGCTAGTCGTTTGCTAGTCACTTTTCAGATGAGTAACAACACGCCCTCCCAATTGATTCCGCTTCATTGTGTATTTCCTTTAGGCTTTTGCAAATCAGAAGACGTGGGTGTCTATAACTTCAGCAATTTCAGCTATTACTAATGCGCCTGAGCAAAACGCCACACAACTGGCTGTTGCAATATCTCTAGTCCACCAAGATTTCTATTGTCCACTTTATTTGCGTGACCACCTAGAGCTACTCAATGTAATCTATTTATCTCCGTCAGGTATAGTCACCCACCGTCTCCGATCTCTCGTCGGTTTTCGAAATGCTCTCATTTTGCGCGTTGCAGTGTATTCATTCATCGAGCGGCTTGGCAGGCATCGGGGCGAGCTTTGTGCTTTTTTCCGCTCCATTTCACGAATTTCGTCCTCGTTTCCAGTTAAATCCACGACATTCTTGCCTCACTGACCTTTCCCCCAATTCGCGTTTCACTGTCTTGTCACTTTTAATAGAGAATTTGATACTCATTTGTGAGAAGGACCTCGTGGCTTTGGTATTTTTATCGCGGGAGTAAAATGATGACAGCGTGTTGGGAGACTGGAACCAATTTTAAATAATGTTGTTTGGTATTGCACAGTTTTGCACTTTTTACCTTCAATCTGTGGGTCGAAATTCAATCGCCATTTAATAAAACGGATTATTATGACCTCATATTCAAGGGCCGCAGCCCCGTACCGATAGGCGTATTGAATCAACTCCTGGTGATTAATTTCATTTAAGCTAGTAACTTTAAACTTGAAAGTATTTCAGCAATTTACACTTGGTACCCGGTCCACCGTAGCCCTAAAACCATATAATGTCGTTGGTTTAATTATTGTCGTTGATAAATGGATCTTTAATTGGGAATAGCAATTTTGTTATTGAAAACTTCCAAGCCAAACTGGTTTGACAGCGGCATTTACTATGAACTTTGCTGAACCTAGGAGAATTTACGTAAACTAAATTAAAGTTTCGCAGACACGACGGGTGGAGAAAGCCGAACAAATTCATAAAAAGTATCAACGTTCCTTGTGATTGCAAAGCTCAGCTTTTCATATAATCTCGCTGAGAATGATGCTGCAACCATGCTGAGAGCAATGCTTTGTTCATATAAGTTCGATTAAATTGACGTAGGCCTCTGTAGCATATATAGGGGCTTAGTCAACCATCTGGAAACTATTTTATACCTAGTCTGTCCGTAATATTTCAATCCACATAGTGGTGTTACTTGGTGGGCATCAAGCGGAAATATACCCTGTTCCCCATCTATGTGATTGTTCTAGATAACTGCCTTTATTAGTGTGGAACTTTTACACTTGTTCATGCGTTCGCATCGCAAGTTGTCTATTCCGCCCTGACGAGAAATGCAAATAGGTGCAGAATGTGTTCATATGCGAAACTTTGCTTTGGTAAACCATCGAGGAGGCTTCGTCCAAATCACAACTTTAGGCTCAATGAGGCTTCTTTTCACCGATCCATCACATCAAACTATTTAAAATAAACCCTTTGTGCCTATTGAGCAGCTTGCCATCGCGTGAATGTAAGAGGGATTAGTTACTCTCAAAATCTGAATTAGAACACAGATGCGCGGAGATTTTGCAGTGTTGCTTAGATCTCCCGCGCCTTTACTCTGGAATATGTAACTGATGGCATTTTGAAAATCACAAATACCGTTTAAAGCGCTTGATGAATTGAACATGAAATCGCGTTCAGCGACTACACTGAAGGTGAATTAAAAAGCGTAAAGGTTATCTATTCCCTCGGTAAAAACGAAAAAAATATTTATACGTGGTTAACTGGTGACATTCAAAAACGAAAGCTGAACGTGGACTTCAATGGAAAACAATTTCATATTATGCTTGATTGCTTTAATTCGTTTAAAATGGCAACGTTAATTTGCGAAATGTCAGTGTTAATCAGTGGCCAAATAGCGGTGCACAATTCTTTCTCGCCTCTGCACGAGTCGCTGAAATTGACAAGACAGACGTTGAATTCATATGATATTTCCATGTACAAATATAGCAATTTTAGAAATCTTTATTGAGCCGTGGTAGCCAATTGCAACTTTTATCTTCACTTGTTCACAGTACATACTGAAGAAAGAACGAACTTTGATCGATGGACTTTGTGGTGGTTAGTAGATCTATTCACTCATTTACACGTGTTCACTGTCAGACGATTTAAGCAAACCTTTTGGATTATATATTTATATATATAGACCTCCGCAGATCATTCCACGCGAACGCTCAACTGTTATAAATCTTCCGGAGTGTCTTGCGGAGCATTCTACTCATAAAGTCTCAAACTTTATAAAACCGACCGTCAACGGTATGTCTGACCTAAACTCCTCTGACATCAGCAAGGTTACGAAGTCTAAGCCGTCCGCTCATCAGGAGGTTCAGCTGAAACCAACCGATTCAAATCCAGTGGTCACAGAGACAGTGACGTCAAAAATTCGCTGTTTAATCTGTACAGGATTCCAGAGAGATACGGCCTAGAACAATATTCCAACCTCTGTACGGTGATGGGTTTGGAAACCATCAGACCTACAGCAGTTACACGTTTGATTCGCCACCCAAGCTCCCGACATTTCGGTGAACCACGTCTACTGAAAATAACACTAAAAAATGAGTAGAATGTGGAAACTGTTCTTTTAAATTCTTACTTGCCACGTGAGTTTCCCAAGTACAATACTCGAATCTACGCCAACATGTCTCAGTAAGAAAAAAGGACGTCTTGTTCTTCGTAAGAAAAGCAACTAGCACAGTTTAATCCTTATAGGCGTTCCAGAGGCTGTTAAACCACTATAACACGACTAGAAACAGTAGCATAAATGATAAGAGCGCGAGAATGTGTTTTTGTGAGTACGTTCAGCATACCACGGTCATCAATTTACAAAGGCGATGGACCACCTTTCCTTAAACTCACTTTCCTAACTAGTGTAAAGACAGACTTCGCCAGATATACTTGGCGAGTACACAGGGAAAATATCACTAGTGACTAAGCACATTTAAGGCTGTCTCAGAAACACAAACGTAAGCATTGCCGTGCAGAGACACTGAACACGCAAATTCAGAAGACTTCATAAAACCACATAGGTCTGGCTCTCAAGGGGTCGGACCAATTGACTCCAACCACAAATCATCGGTACATACCAAAACCGTTATTAACTGTTTATACACAAATACGCAATGTTTACGGAACAAAATAGTTGAATTAATTCAGTTCGGCAATCAGTTTTCTGCTGACATTATCGCTGTAACCGAGACGTGGTTCCTTGATCAGGTGAATGATTGCAAGCTGGCGATTCCCAACATGATTCTGCTCCGGCGAGACCACTCAAGAACAGGTGGTAGAATAGCTCTGTATTATCACTATCGTCTCCACTGCACAACAGTTTTGATACACGGTTTGGGCTGGAGGATACCATGTGGTGTAGCTTGCGTCTGGAATCGAGAGAGAACTACACCATTGGTGGAATTTACCGCCCACCCACTTCATCTGATGCCCATAGCGAACTGTTGCTATAAATGATGCGTAATGCTGGAAATCTGAGTTGAACCCAATTACGCATAATGGGTGATTTTAAGTTTCACAGCGGTAAACCTAACGATTGCAATCTCTTGAACACACATTTCATGAGATGCTAGAACAGAGGCATCTCGATCTTACGAATGCAGAAACTCACTGTTCCAGCCTTTTATGATACACCGGTATGAAAATAGACGAAAACTCAGCATATATTCAGAAAAGAAAAGCTTGAACATTTGATTTCAAACCCCGCAGCCGCACTCGAAAGTGGATGACCATGTGAAATTCGGCATGGGCTACACACACGAACTGACTTATCCTGGGGATATTTTCGAAATGTCTGAAACAAGGTGACGTCCCTAATTCGTGAAGACAAGCAATATCACCATTGGATGCTGATAGACGAGATGGAACGACACTCTACACGATTGTGAACAACACGACTAAGGTTAAACCAGGAGGTTTTCCAGTTCAGACAGGACGAATTGACGGATAATGTCAGGGATACAGCAGATGCCCTAGAAACATTTTATGAGCAAGTCTTTTGTCCAAAGGATGTGTCCATGTCAACACCTTTGCCACGTTCAATAGAGGTTGAAAGCTTAAGTGATGTCGATGTTAATCCTACGGTTGTGTGAAAGCATCTACGCAGGCTAAACGTTAACAAATACCCGGGTCAAGAAGGAATAAAATCGACTATTCTGAAGCCATGTGAGCTGAAGCCTTGCTGCCCACTATATGAATTATTTGAACACACTAAATACGGGAATCGTACCAGGTGATTGGAAAACCGGAGCTATTACACCAATCTACAAAGGTGGCGGTCGTTCTGATCCGGCCAATTACAGCCCTGTGACGCTCCTTTCAGTGGTTTCTAAAGTATTGGAACGCCTGGTGTGTGAAAGTCTTATCAGGCACCTCGAGTGCCATGAAATTCTTTCTCAGACACAGCATGAATTTAGAAAAACACTCTGATTCTTGTCTAACTTGCTCACGACTCTAAACGACTGCACGCTAGCACTAGACGTGCATGCATGTTTCTTAGATATATCTAAAGCTTTCGATCGAGTTGATCACTGGTTACTACTGCAAAAGTTGCATAATTAAGGTGCCACTAGAAATCTACTAACATGGTTCGCAAGTTACCTGTCTGAACGCAAAGCGAAAGTCAGAATAAATGTCGATATTTCCCGTACTATTGAAGCCACGAGCGGTGTCCCTCCTTTGACGCACATGCACGCAAACATTAAAGTAACGATTCGTTTAACTTTCATACGTATAGCATATGATATTTTACAGCTATTTGCTTTCTTTTCACAATAAATCTTGAATTTATAACCTCAATGGAGTTCAGTTTTGTAGTCTATATGCTTTTATCGTCTAAAATGTGGGACTCAGGGGGTTCATTATCTGGAGCCGACAAACATTTTGGAAGTTATTTTTCTACTGAAAATAGAGAAAATGGTTGCAAAGTAATGAGTGAATATTAGAAATTCATTTTTCACTAAAATAAATTTGAGGAAGTTAGAGTTTTCGGTTCAGAACTAGATAAAATCGTCGTAAAATTTACGATCATTTCGCATGCTACTGATCTCACTCAGATTAGTGAATATCTGTCCTCAGATCGCAGAAACACTGATTGATAATTAAGCACTCAGCATCGTTAAATCTTATTTTTAAACAGCTCATTGTGCATGACACAGAATTACATCGAACAATGCGATGACTATTTGGAGCCGAACCGAGAGGGTGGTATGAATATGTTTGTCTTCGGAAAGACGTACTGATGATGCATACCCCCAGCCATAACACAAACTGTCATGACAATACTACCGAGTTGAAGTCGAAGATACATTTTCACTTGGAACTTACCCTCGACAAGTTCGAAAAACATACACGTATGACAGTTCAAAAATTAGTCGCTCATGACTCCGGCACTTGGAATTGAGGGGATTATGCAATATGGGTAAAACCTCGATCGCGAAGAGGTCGAAGATCGTATTGTTCTTCGACTCAACGTAGCCCTAATGCATGCATACATGATTGAGTACACAGTACTAATTCCCGACTCGCGACTGAACTGTTTATTTTTATTCTGTACGTGTATGTTTCACTCTCCCTACCCTCGAATGTTGCACATGCACCCAACTTGGATATATTCAAATCCAGCTTAGACAAATTCCTGTCGACCCATCCGAACATTGAGACTATGTATGGACCCCAAATACATGTGGAGTGAAAACAGTTTCTATCATTTGGATTTTTACCTGACGAACTGTTCAGTAAGCAAACAAATCCCGTTTTTACTGAGATATGTTATTTGTAAATTTCCATATTTTTCTGTGGTTTTTGTAAAGCTACGGAAAAACTACTTGATTGCTAAACAAAATGTGACAATACACAGTTGCTGTTACATTGGCTTACTACAACAAAAACATTCACGGATTAAGTTCGGGTAAAACGATGCAACTGTGTTGCTCAATAGCCACATTCACATGATTATCAGTTTCAGGTCGTTTGCCCTCAACACAGGTGGGTTGACAAGGATGGAAAAGGGAGTATGGTTAACGAATATATTGTCACTCACACCATTGCGCTTACACATCCAAACCGCTTTCAAGCTTTTCGCGAGTAAACTTTGAAACACTGGCAACGTAGCAAACATAGTTCAAAGTTTGAAGCCATTGTTGCACGAGCAATAATAACAGAGTGAATGTTAGTTCAGCGATCAAGACGCTTATAAATCACAAAATGATTAGTGTTTCTCAAATTCCTTGCACTTCCACGACACAGTCAGTTTCTGGTCGTATATTGAATCAACATGAACCCAGACAAACATGCAACAATATGTTTTTGATTACATTTTCTTTTTTGTAATAGTTGTCATCCAATGGTACATGTAAAGCAATTGCTTTTTTCACTATAAAATCTTGAATATTGATTCTTGCCGTCATCATATGGAAAGGATAAAATCGATGTTCACTGAGCTTTGAAACCGATGAATATTTGTCATAAATGTTAGCCTTCGAAGACACTGTTAAACATGTTTTGTTCAACGAATCACAAATTTCCCCAACAGGATCAAAATTGATTCTGAAACTATTGGGTCGTTGGTGGTCACATTCCCGTGCTAAAATGTAAGCTCTTGTTTATTACAAAATAATTTTCAAATTCTAGCTTGCTGGTGCTGCATCGAGCTCTCGTGAGCTTCGCGTGCTCGCTTTAGTTTAATGAAAGTTTATTTACTTTATTCGAACTTAGATTTTACTCCGCAAAACTTCTCTATTTTAACAGACACGACAGAGTATGTGCTAAAAGTCACTTTGCTACAACACAAGTGGATTCGCTTACCTGCTGCTGTTGATCTATTTATTAACGACTGCCAGTCGTTGTGACCACGGTTGTCTTTTCTGTAGAACTGGTAGTACTTTCTTTGCTCTCGTCTGCAATGAAAAGTTTGATCACTGGTGTATAAGCACTTAAAAAGAAATTATAAATTTCTACAAATATTAAACATAATCAGAAGGTTGGCATATAAAAATAGCGTCATCAGACAGATTACCACTGTTCGAATATTATAGAACAACATGTCATCATTTAACCACAGAAATATTTTGGTTCAACATGGTCCTGAACAGGGTTTCATATTTGCAAACTGATAAAGTTAACAACACAACCGCGTTCGGGTTGTTTGCCGTCATCAGGTGGATGCGGCAAGATTAGTTTCAGTGAGCCTTGTAAAAGTAGAAAACAGGTAAACAAACTTAGATTTTAAAACCACTGTCTAATAGGGTTCCTACAACGAACCATGGTGTTCAAACACAGAAACACATAGTGATAGTGATAGTGAAACACATAGTGATCAAGCACTCAAGGTGCTTATGGATGACCAAAGTACTGTGTTGCTCACATCCCCCACACTTACACACCACTACCGTTTTCTGGTTGTTTGCCGTCATCAGGTGAAGACGGTAAGATTAGGTTCAGTGAGCCTTGAAACTGTGGATAAGTGGTAAACAAAGTTATACTTGAATGCCACAGTTACATAGGGTTCGTACAACGAACCACGATGTTCAAATACAGAATTACATAGTAATTCCTGGTGAAGCACTCAAGCCGCTCGCCCAAGATATTCCCAAGGATTATGAATACATGCTTTAGACCAATCATAGAATACGGTGTGCAGTCATGGTCTCCGTGGCTCAAGAAGGACTTATGTCGTGAATCTATCACCGCTCAACAAACTAGTTCTCAGCATCCAAAACAATTCTTATAAAGAAAGGATAGCTCAACTGAATCTGTTCGACTTTGCCTATCGACGAATCAGAGGAGACCTTATCTTACTTTACAAAACATTCAATACCCCAAACCATACGTTACAGGATTTATTCACGCAAAGGGATACGAGAATTTATCAGACCCATATGTGCTGGTGGTACCCCATTCCCGCCTGAACTGTAGAAGGTATTTTTATTCTGCCCGTGTCTGTTATACTTGGAACAGTAAACTTTCTACCGTTGCTCAATCCACTAGCTTGTATATCGTTAAAACGAAATTAGACGAAGTTGTATTGAATTATTTGTTTTCCGAACACTTACATACTGCTTAATCCAATTCCTTATTTTGTTACATACACTTACGTTTCGATTTTTACCATCTTATGGTTATTATTAAGCTTGTTGCTTTTAAGGCCATTAAAAACCTTGAGTTACCTTGAATCGTCAAGTTTAACGTCTTTGATTAGCTTTATTTGTCCTTTCAGTATTCTACGTCAGAATTACTTAGGAATATGAATATTGCCCGTGACGAATGGCCAAAGTACTGGCAATCTAGTTCTGTAGGGACGCGTAAGGGCATGCTAGAATGCTGGAATTTGGTGTCTAAAATCGATACATTTTCCGAAGAGTCTCTTAAATCGAAAGTATCAATAATACGGTTGTTGCAGCATCAACCATCCGCGATCAATTCGCTTTTACCAGAAACTCAATTACCAGTGGATAAAAGTTGATTGTAGAAAACGTCATTTGTACATTTGTCAGTGAATAAAATTAAGGGAAACGTTGGTAAAAGTTAATTTAAAAGTACGTCGTTTGGAAGGGTCTGACAGAATTCTGGTTTAACCTGCGACGCAAGATAAGTGTTCTTGAATAGCGCGATGGATAAGAAGAATCAATGTACGGTTTTGATCACCTCCATTACCATGTCCGTCATAAAAGTGGAAAATTAAGGAGAAAACTCCAGATTTATAATTTGCTTGGAGTATTTGACTATATTTATATCTAACAAAATATATCAAGGAATATTCATATGACAGTGCAGCGAAGAACGAATAGTGTTCGCTTGTTTACACTTACACATTGCCCTAATATTTCAATAGATGATACAAATCCTGTCACTAATAAATATATTTTTCCAGCATGTCTGCATTTCTACGTTACTATAGGGAAAGCGAATGAAGACTTGCGTCTCGGGATCACAGTAGTAGAAAGCGTGGTTTGAGATGGAGCTGGTCATTAGGGATTCAAGTAATGTGGTATAAGTCGTATTGACACCATTGCTTGGTATTTTTGTATGAACAAATCGAGCTTTCGCGCAACCAAATACAACCTACAGGCAGCATGAATTCGGTATACAGTAGGCGCATCGCAGGAGCAATCATTCCATGGAGCGTCATTCCATCGGGGAATTCCTCAGTACGGAAGGTATTTGCGGTTTAGAAATATAATTTTTTGTAGCCCATGAACATAAACTGCCACACCAAACTGCTTTAAGGAACCAATAACGCAATCACTGCGTTCTTCTATCAGTTATCGCTGTTTCAGGGTGCTTGTGAATGTTGAACTTGTAGCTCATGAGCTAGGGTTTAGTAAATGTGAATGGTTCGTGCTGCGTTATAGTAGACCATTTATTAGATAATAAGGACTAATCTTTGATGTCGCTTCGGCTCTGACAGCTTTGGTGATTGACAGATGCCCTCAAAAGACGGATATATAATCTTGGGTCGCCGTTTAGCGTCACAGTGAAATTTTGTCGTTGCTTCTGTTCCGCAAACACATTTGTCAGTTCGATCAAAACCTTTACTCTGGGTCTAATTTAGAAATAAAATATCCTTGATATCATCGGTTTTGACGAGTACACATATGAACCGATAATTTTTTTAGATAATTCTGCTTCCGCGTGGCTTTATATTTTGGTTCAATTTAAAGGAAGTTCTTATGAGCATAAAGTTTGATATTTTTGCCTATTTTGAAATTTCACTCTCGGCTTTCCTTTTTATCACTAAAACAAAATTATTTCAGATAATTTGATAAAGTCTTGGTGCTATAATACATCTTTGATGTGCCTAAACGTTTAAGAATAATTATTTTTTCATTAAAGATTTAGCATATATTGTACTAGCGGTTTTGGAGATTGGTTATTATATGCACTATGTTAGTTCGCGCAAATAAAGGCAGTTTAATAACCTCTAGTTTTCTCTGTTTCAATTATCTTATACAATTCATCTAATTACGCAAATCATGGGAATTTTCAACAGTGTTTTAGCTCACCTGCGTTATCTTCGTTCTCCTCTAAGTTCGGTGTCCGTGTGAGCTCTGGGTTAGGATCTGAGATGTGTTCAAGAACAATGATTCACTTGATTCTAATACTCCATTTCAGTTTAATGTTAGTGTAAAATATATGCATCGTCTTTTAGGGAATTTTTAAGTGTTAAATGGTAAACTCAACCAGACTACCCAATTATTATACGTTGAAAGTAAAATCAATTTCCACCTTTTCACAGAGATAAAAGACCTTTGTAATTCAAAGTAAATCAAAGTTTTAATGGTATAAAAAGCAAATATTTCAAAGTAACCATAGATTAAAAATATAGGGCATGTGTATTCAGTTGCGAGGGTGGATTTGGTCAACATGTACTTGTCAAGTTAAGCCTTCAACATATTCAGGCTTGATGTAACGTTTCTTATTCTTGTCTGTTTGTGGTATGTATGTTCACAGAAGGCAGAACATTATATTGGTTAATTAAACCGTCTTTAGACCAAGAAATATTATGTGATTTTGCAAGTAAACAACATTTTTCCTTTAAAGAAAACGATGTAATCGTTGTTTCAAATTATAGCTTTTTCAACCACTTACCGAGCGTTTCAAGGCCATTGCTGACGGCAGTCAGAAACTGATTTCAGTGAATACGCGCGATAATAAATTTTAAGTTGCATTCATTTAGTAATTTTCTTCGACAACATGCAAGTGATCGTTTCTACTTGAATTAGCGCTCGAGGTTAATAAGCTCAGCAATGCTTTTGGGTAAATTTTATAATGTGATTGTGTTAATTTGATTATAGCAATCATAATCAATACATGCAAAAGACAATCCGAGGCTACACCATGCTTCACATCTCAATTATTCACACATTAATCACACCAACCTAATTTCTTAGATTGAGTCCAAGAAACCAACTTTGGTGTCAACATCAATGTTTCTATTACTCACGCGCGAGCATTGTTGCAATGGTGACCCTACTTGAGGTCATTTTTGAGACATCTAGAAACGCGATAATAGTTGACTTGTATCCAGACGTCTGATAATAATTCTGTGGAATTTTCTGTATTAGGGGAAGTGGTATGCCATCGCAATTGAACCCTTCTAACATTCTGTAATGTATCAAGGATTTTTCTGTCTGTGGATAGAAGATCGAGAAAAAACATTAATAATTTTATTAGTATAACAAAATACAGCGTGCAACCTGCTTATCGGACTTGTAAAGTCCTACATGTTTTCGAGGATTGCGGGCAACATTTATTGAAGAAAAATGAATCTTACGTAAACTGAGGTTTTGGTCATCCATCCGCCTCAGTGATTTCCGACAAACGAAACACAGTGACACTGGTACTAACAAGAGTAATGCCAGCGCTATGCATTTGTAATCTTTTTACTCAGACAGAACTCGTTCCCATGGAACGTCCTATTACACTGACGTTTTATTGCTATTTTCGCATCAGATCTACATCTTCTATGCTAGTTCCCTGAGTGGAAAATTATAAGTAAAGAACAACACATTCTGAGTTAGATATTTCTGTGTTCCATTAAAGTTTTCATCGTGTTATCATTTCGAGGATTTGTAATCTACTAGCTTTTGAGCCAGAAATATACACTTTAATCGAATTTGAATAGACAAGATCAATTACAATTTCTCAGTTGATTTAAAATGTGTTAATGTATGTAACAGTTGATTAATTTATAAAAAATGACATAAATTTCGGCAAATGATTTTTCATAAACGAATCAAAAGTATCGTCATTTTCGCGAAATGTTTGATCGAACATACTTCTTCATTGAATCGTTTGATCGGAAAAGACCAAATGACTCTATTTTTGATAATTGAAACTTTTGTTGATGTTCTATTCCTCAGATCCCTGCATCGAGCAACAGAGCATATTATACATTGATAAATCACATTCTGCTATTGTGATTTTATTATTTTCGTTGGACGTGCAAATTCTTTTTGTCACTGGTTTCACATTATAACTCTGTTGATGCTGTCTTCCTTAATGTTTGCTATTATTATTATTATTCGCAAATTGTATATAACGTATTATTGCGAATTTTCATCAATGAAATCGCAAAAAACGTGCCTGAATTCCAATAATGAGCAAACGTTATATCTATACCGCGAGCAGATATGAACGACTGCAACGCATACTAATATTCAGTTGGATAATTTCGATAATCTCTAATCGAATCTAACTGTCTTTATCTGATGAAAGTGACTTAATGTAGTGTGGCTGTAATTTTCGTTTACCGGAAAACTTGCAACTATGTATAAGATGTAGTTTAAGTCCTTAAGTAAACGACAAACCTCATTTTTGTTAAAAAGCATATAGTATTCAGCTGCTGTTTCTATGCGGAAAACACAAAGCCCTCCAGTGGGAATCAATTCGTCTTCGGACACTTGAATATGAAACTGTGATCCATAAAGATACTTTTCACATCGGGCTACAATAAAAAATAACAGACAATATCTGAACTTAAAAGTGATAAAATTATTAATTCTAAATTTGTATATTTTGTATGCTATAATCCAAATGGGCTAAATGTTATCCATCATAATTTAAAATACGGTGACAGTTTTAGTTAAGTTTTCTCCGTGTTTTCATCGATCTACAACTAATAACAGCGACTCAAAAAATATTGCCGAATAAATTAGCACTTGAGCGGTTATTGATCGTTGTACGAACCAGGTGCAAATTTGTTCACTTCGCTGCCACTTTTTCAATATGCATCTAAACCGTTAGCGGAGTGTGTTTGCTGGAAATGTTAGAAGTACAATTCTGGAGTACTCAAATAAAATAAACTCATACACTACTAGTTGATCTTGTTTGTTTTCCGTTATTATGTAATAATAACTCTGACGGTAGTTGCTCAGCATTTATAAAAATTAAATGCAAAGAAATCGCTTGGAACAGATAACTCCAAAGCTACTGAATGACTGACATGTGCAACTCTCTGAGTCATTATCTGACATTTTCATTCACTTGCTCCAAACTGGAAACTGGGATAAATAACACCCTTTGACATAGGTGGTTGCCATTCTTGTGTAAAAATTACAAAAAACGGGACTCTGCTCTTTTAGGTATCAAAAGTTTTTGAACGAGCAATAACTACAGAAATCGTAAAAATTTGGAAACAAACGTAGTTTTGTAAGTTGCCCAACACGGATCTCGCGAAAGTCGTTCTTGCCCAAAAATTTGCTGCGTTTCATGAAAAAAATCAATATTTTTCCTAAGAAGTCGTCGTATGTTACTTAAACTTGCAAGTGATATTCCATTATTTATTCTGTTTTGTACAACACTGGGTTTGTCGCAACTGTGACTTTTGGTGACGTAATATTTGGAAAGTAATATGTGCAATATCTTACCGTTGCTATCTTGTTTTTCTATTTCTGAAAAGATTAAAATACTTCTGTACCTGGCCACTACAAGAAATATTTTATACATAGGATCATTTATTTTGTACTTTTACACCGCACTACAAAACTGGTGACGGGACTATGCAACTTGCCATACGAAGAGAGAATTGCATCTCTCTCATTGCATCTCTGAACCTTTTTTGACTTCGTACCGTCGTATCAGGGGTGACTTCATCCTGATGCTCAACATTCCGCATACAGTGAATCACCCACTTGAACACCGGTTTCATCGGCAAGAAGTACGTGGTAGCAGATCTCATGACTACAAGTTAACCATTCCACACTCTAGATCAAATTGTGGAAGGTTCTTTTTTGCTGGCCGAGTTTGTTTAATAGGGAACTCTCTGCTCTCACATATCATTTGTGCATCAAGCCTGAACATGATCATCACTGAACTTAACAATTGCATGTTGACGAAATCCAACATCGCTGACATTCCATATTAGCATAAGCTGACATTTCTTATTAACACAACATATTTGCTGTTTTATGCATTATCTATATTTTTAATCGATGGTGAGTTTAAAGCATTTGTTTTTCAGACCATTAAAACTTTGAATTGCTATGAATTACGCTCAAACCTGTCGAAAATTGGTTAAGGTCACTTAACTCAAAGTCACTACTCACACTGAATATAGTAAGTTTCGTCGTGATATCTATTCGAATCCGTTTTGTTTTCTGTGAAATTAAGTGCCATCAAGAATTTTGTGAACTCAACCAGCGAACCGAACTTCATTCAAAATATCGTAAACAATCGTGTCGATAAACCCACTCTAGAACGTGTATGTTCTCCAAAGTGAGTTAAAGATACGAAGGCTTTCAGCGTACACAAGCCACAAGTCGCGGGTAATCAACGAACACAAAAGGCCTGTATGCAAATAACTAGTATTTGCTGTACTCAACAACCAGGGGATATGATGATTCCAGGAACTGATAATTGTTATTCACTCAATCGTTAAACTTATATACAAATTCTTAACCGTTCATCCAATTGTGGACTGTTCCGGTCTGATTAGCAATGTTTTCATAGAACAATTCGCCTGGATAAAAAATTCAAAACATCGAGTTATTTAAATTTTGCAGGTGAATCCCACATTATTCACAGCTACATAAATAAATCCTTGAGAAACATGGATACTAATACAGTGGAACCCACCTACAACGAACTCGCTTACAACGAATTCCCGGTTAGAACGAATACACCATAATTTTCCAAATAAATTCCTTCTTTGTAAGCCTATTTAAAACATTCGTACAACGAATCTGTTCGTTACGAATCTCGCTTATTACGAACACTGTACACGTTCCCGTCAGCTATGTTTGTTCAATAAAGTTCATACATACAACGAACTGGCTTTGTCTTGCCTTTAACCCACAACGCTCCGTCAAGAGTGGCCTGCAGTGCACTAAGAATAGAACTGACAGCTTGGCGAGACACAGGCAGCCTGGCCTACCGTGTGCTAACTGACTCGCACGCACGCACAAGAAAATCACGTGAATTCTCTGTGATTGGTAATCACAGACTCATGACAAATTGCAATCACTCAGGCAGACACTTCATTCCCTTCTTACGGTTACACGACAGACAACGAAAACGAGAGCAGTTTAGCCTAGAGAAAAAAGGGAAATTTTAGCTGAAGTGGAGGATGGCCAAATGACAAAACCTGAAATTGCTAAAAAAACATGGCATAGCAAAATCAACGCTGTCCACCTGCAGCTGAAGAAGCAACTCTCTGAAACATTCATGCCATTCGTTTTAAATAAATTTACTATTATTAACATGAACTTGGAATTATTGTTGTGATCTGTGTGCTGTGGCATCATCTATTCATCAAATTGATTACACGCATGCAGAAACACAAAGGTAAGATATTCTTCACTACTTTATTGTTTACACGTGTACAGAAAAACGGTGCCAAAATCACGTCTGACAATGCGTTTTACTTACAACGAACTCCGCTTTTAACGAACATTTTACTCTCTCCCCAGCGATTCGTTGTACCCGGGTTCCACTGTATGTTGTCAATCGATTTAAACAATCCGTGGGTTTTTTATTAATGCTGGTACACTAAAGATTTCGAAATTATATTGAGCTGCTGGTAAATTCTTTCCGCGCAATCAATCCTCGAACAGTCCTACTGTATTAACTTTAAGTGCTCAAGAGAAGTGAACCTATAACCTCCTCATACGGATGTTATTCCGTCACTCGCCCAACACAACGGATTCGTCGTGGTTGTAATCAATGGGTATGGAGAATAACTTCAAGGTTTACGCTTGATCTGTGTGATCTACACAAATAGATCACGCTAAATTGCCTACCACAAGTTTCAGTAGCAGCAAATAGTTTTTTTACGAGAAATGAAGATTTATAAATGCTCATATAAAATTTTGAATAAATCATGCAAAAGTGCTCTCTGACTCAATCGCAACCAAATTTGTACTTACTTGCATTCGCCATGCCGAAAACTGTAAATGAGTTGATACAATGTTGAAATGTATACATAACAAGAAATGTGTTATTCACAAAAATATAATTACCCAAATGTATTCAAAGAAAACATCGTAAAAATCAAAATAAAACACCTTATTAAAACAAAGCAATCTACTGTTTTCTCATATCGTCAATTCACAGAAGTAGCAATGTGTGTAACTCACAATAAGCAAGATATCATTAGAGATAATAAAATTGTTTTCACTTCTATCAGTCGAGTTATTGGATTCAATGAAAAACGTTTTCGCCACAGTTTGAATGCTGCAATGCCAGTTTTCTAACTGAATCTAGAATATTTTCATTATATCGTAGTTTTCCATTAGGTGAACGTCCTACCTGGTGAATTCATATGAAACCATTGCTAATGGGATCTGTGATACCAGTCTATGTATCTACGGGATCGAAGCTTAACTATCAGATCATTGGAGATGAGCATATATAAAGTGATTATAGCCCCGGCATTACAACCCAGAAGCGTTTTCTGGTTGTATTGCATATTAGGTGGAACAAGTGGTAAATTGTTTTAAAGACCAAATTAATATCATGATGGCAAACTGCCTGAAACCCATTGTTTTGTAGAGTAAGAGGTGTGTAAGGTTTCCAAGAGTGAAATTTAGGTGTTTTATATTAAATTATATTAGGTATTAGATTATAGATGTAATTAGATAAAGGTTATTATATATCTAACATGAATGCATTTTATTTGCTGCTTGCATCGCGTTACTTCGAAATATGCACTTTCCCGTTTCCACACTTATGTAGACTCATTAACTTTATCTAATAACCAGCAAGGGGTGCAGTATATTAGAGTCGGGGTTGTGGAAAAAACCTCAGATTATTATCCAATACATCCGTACTTACGTGTGTTTCCAAGCCAAGTCAACAAGAGTATTTTCGTGCTGTTTCAACTATCAGCGAATTATTACTGTGCTAAATTCTTAAAGCGTGGATAATTTGCGCTTCTAGTTTTGGTATATAATTTGATAATGTCACATGCAATATAGATTAATTTTACATATGTTCATAGATCTACTTAAAATGAATGACCTTCAGAAATACGAAAGTGTTTTGCGATCAGATGCGACGGGTCGGAGAAGAAAAATATGTTGAACCGATGTTTTTCCGAGCGCAGTGTTTGCTGATTCTGAGTGTTTTGCCGGATCATTCGTTCACCAAAGCATTCATTGCCATCGAAAATGTAGTAACTCACGTTCTGGAAATAAGAGATAAAGTTCACAGTGTATTGTACATTCAGGAATTAGCTAGATGTGATGAGCGAGCAGTTTGATGTTCAAAAAGTTCCCACATGAAATTTGGTGGAATATGTGACTTGTGAGGCTTTAAATGGTATTGCAAATAATTTTTTGTTAATGCTGTTAAATATTCAACCAGCTAAACTAGTGAAACGTGACAATCTAAACCGATGTTAATTAGCATTGGCAGTCATCTCTTTTAATCATATGTAAACGTAACATAATTTCTTTTCACACAGCGTACCACATATCAGGTTTCGTGCCGAAACGAACTAAGAGTAACAGCGGAATACCACATGGGTCTGTGCCAGAACCGATACATTTTCTTCTATGGATAAACGATTTTTCCACAAGTATAACATCAAAAATCGTTCTTTTAACGGTGGAAACTTGAATTTAGATGCATATCAGTCCTGCTACAGATTGTGAGAAACTGCAAAGGAATTTGGATATCGTTTCAGCTAGGGCGATCGATTGATATAACCTCCAAAACACAGAATATTCTTTGGACAGGAACTAAAATCTTGGCACGGTGCACTTAATCGAAATGCTTTGAAGTATGGATTTGCTCGGACATAAATAGCACAGTCCACTGGAAGAATGTGTATTGATATTTGCGTAGATTATTTGGTAACATTTGAAGTATATTTTGAAGAATGACCCTGGTAAAGTTAAAAGGATAATAAACGTCTGCCCTCATCTAACGATGGAGCATGCACTAAAGGTCAGGTATCCTTGGTCTCGGAAAGATATTACATTCTATGATAAAATTTATCACGAGACAAAAATGTTGGTTACAGTTTATCGGAATGTTCCGAACGGTGAAATTTTACAATGTCTGGGTGTATGTGAATTTACCAAAATGGATAATGCACGATATCATTTTTACTTACAAAATTGTGTCTAGCAAAGTCTAAGACAAGGACATTTATTTTATGATTACGGTGAAAAAGTGGCACTCAGACATTTCATATCCCTTTACATCCCAAGTTTTGTATTAAATGTAGGAGCAACGATTCGCTATATTCTCTATATTTGTGCGTAGTTATGCACCTCAACAGGAGCTGGCCGCTCATACAATGCGATATTTAAAGCGAAATTGTAGTTACATATGCAACCGAACATCATTCATGACTCATGCATCATTCATGACTCATACATATGACCTACTCTACTCGTCATGCACTAATATTTTTCGCATTTCATTAGGCCGTAATTCTGTGATCGTGTAAAATGTTCACTTTTTAGCCAAAATTACTTCAATCCAAGAATCCTTTAATCATATGATATTAATAACACATTCACCTTCAGCGTCCCGTGTAATAATATAGAAACGTTATACAATGCTGAATGTAAGGACGTCCGAAAGGAGAGATTACCGGACATCACGATACGTAATTTTAAGTTTCATTTAAATTAAACGCATGAACTATTTATTTCAAGCACTAGCTCATTTTAACATTTAGATTATGCATAAAACTTTAATGGTTTTTGTGCTTTTAGACCAAAAGATTTAGAAGAATTGGCCATAGCAATATCTGTAAGCTTATTTCAAATAAAATTTTGAAGAAAAATAGCACTTTTGCGAAACAGTTTGTCATTTAGTAATCACCCTTATAAAATGAAATCGTTTTAATTATTTTGAATTTGAGAGCGTGACAAATTTCAGTACATTCTAAATTTGTTGGGAATGTCACAAATGTGTACGTAATTCTTATGATAAGCACTTTATTTTTTAATAATCTATTATTATATATTACATATAATGTGTTGGTTAATAATAACGCAGTCGTCATAAACTAAATGGACTTGCGGAACGCATTACTCACCTCTGCCTTGTTAATCTGCAATTGAATTTGTCCGGTCCTGGAAGCTCTTATGCCGTAAAGACAAAGTTCATTTTCAATCAAACTAGGTTTCAAAATCTGTCCTCCGTAGCCAAAGTAAATGGTTCGCACATCACACTCTGATCCACAGATCAATTCTGTCAAGAAAACGTGAAGATGTTTCATGTAAACGAATACTTTGGATATATTAGTAAGCATCGTACGCTGGATTCATTAGGCTATTTTATAACCCATCTATCAGCTATTCAGACTTTACATTTGTATCCCAGTTTCCACGGAAATTAGACCAGCATTGGTGTAGGCAATAACAGATTAATCGCACACCATTGTACTGATAATCTCTCGATAATTTTGCAATGTATTAGGCACATCGATCATTCTCCAGTGTCTACCGAATTTATTCTTCACAATTATATACATTGAACATATCACCAATTTCGTTCTACAAGAAAGATGTTTCAAATCGATGAAATTGCATCTTGTTAATTCGAAAAATCTTTGTACATAAATCCCCATAATTGTATGAAACTTGACGTTCGAAACTACATTTTTGCCGAAGCGTCGCTATCTGTAATAATCATTTGTGACACCGCGTCAAGTTTGCAGAATTTACCAAAAAGAAACGTATCAAGGTCTTAGGTGTCGTGTTTCAAGGCAATTCGAGCATATCACAATTCTGCTGCAAATCATTAATTTCTCATACTTTACTTCTGCGTACCTTGTCATAGTTCTGTTGCGATAAGCCTAAACTAATTTTTAGTTTCATTTTCTTTTGTATTTACCGTAATATTTTTACAGTTAAGCTATTGTTTTTCCAGCACTCAGTTAAAAATCTAACTTACTCAAACAAACAACAAAATTTAAATCAAAAGTATTTGATGTACAAAATATTTTCCTTTAGAAGACGTCATACCCCATTTGAAACAACATTTATTTTAATGTGATTAATTAATTGACAATATTTTTTATGGAAACGTCTCACTAACTACTCACACTAACCTCACACTGGAACATCATTCAGTATCAATTACTCTTTCTAAGCTATCGCATTGCAGTCTCGGATATCACAGTTCGTTTGTCTCCATCGCCTCGAGTTATTTGAACTCAAAGCTATCTCGCTAAGATGATGTTTATAAATTGATAGTCTTTCTGTACTAAGTATATATTGAATAGTAAATATGAGTTTGGATCGATAATTCCGAATGCCTTCGAATCAATATTTTTATACGCTTTCCGTTAAAACTGGTTTTATTTAAACTGAACGCATCACAAAATCTAGAAATTACATTACATTACATTAAGGTGTTTATCGTTTCAAAAAATATTATCAAAATGAATTTTAAATTGGCGGATAGATTGTGTTGCTCACTCTCATTATACACTCTTGTTGTGTTTGCCTTCGCTTGGTTGAGACAAGGGTAAGTTTAGTAAATCATTCAAACGATGAGAAAAATGGGAAGATGGACACGGAATTAATGATATCAACATCCTACGCCGGTAGTCAACTGCAGAATAGAGTAACGACTTCAGGTCAAGTGTTGAAACGTTTAAAAATATCCCGTATATTGTACCAATCACATTCATACTTGCACAACGTCAATTGTGTGTTGTTTGCCAGGTTATACCGCATTGTTTATGCACGGAACCAAAATCCAGATTGCTATCAATGAAATCGTATTTCATTTTCCTGTGGCGAATCAAACATTATTGTATTTTGCGAATTTCTATCTAATATACAGCGTACAGAACGCTTGAATGAAATGAATTATTTTTCAACCAAGTACGTTTACCAACTTACCTGCTGCTAAACAAAACGTGATCAGACACAGACAGATATTCATATTGTTCAATGTGTGGTTTTTTCGATTTAGTGTGTTTATATAGCGCAACCAAATCTATACCGCATTGCGAAACAATGTTCCATATGGAATGCGTTTGATCCTATGTGTTAAGAAAATTTTCTATGGTTTCTTATGTGCTCACTATTGTTTTAGAATGCTTTGTTACGCTGCTATTAATACAATGCGGTAAAATTTTATTCAATGTAGATGAAGTTATTTCAAGGTAGCACGTATTGGTACACGTTGTTTCAATTCATCAAAATAATCAAGAAAAATTGGAAATAATGAAACCGGTTAGGACAATATATTATGTGGTGTGATACCTGATTGTCGGTGCGGCCTTGAAATTTCTTCAATATTTGATAATGGTTTCAGAATAAAACGTTTAAGAGCATTGAATACAGTTGAAATTTAAGTTAACCTTTAAATAATCTATTGTGGAAAGCTTTCGAATGAACTACTAAAATCATGGTGACTAAAATATTTGGGAAATTCGGTGTACATATTAATACTTTCGATTTTCATTGAAGCGCTTACATCACATATAAGCGTTTTGCTGTTGCTCTAATTCGCATGCAAGCTTAAACCTTATTTCTTACATGACTCGGTCTATGATATGTTTATGAAAAACTGATTGGGAAACTTGTCGGTTAAAGCTCTGAAGGTTCGAGGCAATTAGAACCTTCTTCTGAACTATGTGAATCTCCGTAGATATTTGTAACCTATTCATGATCATAAACGTTTTTGTGGCGAAATATACGACAAAATTTGTTTCAATCAGACATTTTCGACTCAAATATTCAACATGGTGAGGATATGATGCATGTTCAAGAATTCAGGGATTTCTATGTTAAAAAGTTAATAACTTAGAGCACCACAGGTTCACGGTATGAATGAAAATGTGAAAAATGTAATAGTATAAAAGGAATAGAGAATATCAAATGTAAGGCTAACGATAGACGTCCTTTTGCATGTATAAGCCCAATTTTGCTTTGAACCTCGCCAGGCAAGGAGAGTCAAACACATGTTGGGGTTGGGAATCCCAAAGAAATATAGCACGTACGACACAAAATGGCATCGACAATCAATACGTGAACTTGGGATGTAAAAGAATATGCTATGTCCGCGTGTTAGATTCTGATGACACATATCAAGCAATTGTCTTAGTCTTGTCCTTCGGTAGACACAATTCTATAGGTCAGAATAATATCGTGCCGTATCCTACATTGGGAAAACTCACATAGACCCAGGCGTCGCAATCTTACGGTGTACGGTACATTTCGAAGACCCATCACGAACTTCGTTGCTCTGTGATAGGTTTAATCAAAGAGAGCAATACGTTTTCTCATCCAAGGAGGCTAAACCAGTACCGCATAATCCATCGTAGAGCAAATCTAGACCAACATTATCCTTGGTGAGGCTAGAACGCTTGATTTCAAAACGCGCGCAAATTTCGTATTACTCCAAATTCGCTATCTGATACATTTTAATAATATTAATTGTGAAATTTTCATTATGAAGGTTAGTTTTGACCGATTTGATTTTACCGCTGTTTTACATTAAGTAATGCTATAAATCGAATTGAAGCACTCTTAATAGTGTTTGTGTTTTATTAACAAATAGCATCACAGAACGAGCTAGATTCGATAGTTAATTTGGCCTTCGTTATCGCTTAATCGCTTGCTATCATCTACGAGTTGTATCCAACTGTAATCCCTGTGGCTATATTTTCTGAACCAGCGGTGGAAGTTGAACATCCTGCATATATTTATAATCACAAGTGAGAATATTAACGCCATTCAAATTTGAATTCGTGAGCAAGTAAGCATTTATTTAGGTTCTGCATGAATGTGGCAGAAAATGAATGTTTCATTTTTAGCTATGGTTAAAAAAGCTAATTGCATGCATTTCCGTCACACACACCACGACCGGTTTCGTGCTTTTTGCACTGATCACGTTGGGACAGTAGGATCAGGATCTGCATTTGCTTGAAACAGCGGAGGAATAGTAAACAAGTTGCGCTTATATGCCACTGTTGGATATGGTTGGTACGATCATTTGCCACTTTCTTTATTTGCTCGTAGGTTGTAACTCTACAGTTTACACCGATCACAAGCCACTGACTTTTGCACTGCACGCATCCACGGACGGTTATATATCAAGAAAGATGCAATAACTGGATTATGTATCCAAGTTTAAAAGTGATATACGATATCCCTCCGGTCTATTCAACACCTTCGACGATGCACGGTCAACCAGAGCAGAATTGACTTGAAAACTTTGCCGGTTCACCACTCAGAAAATTAACAAGTTATACTCTTATTGACTTTTGAGTTTTGTATACTTCAACAAACCCCGCCCACTAGTTCCGCTGAATCTGATAATGTTAATTTTTGAACTATTAAGTGGGTTATCTCACCTTTGCATATACGAAACCAGCGTTCAATTCCTTTGGCCGGCCATCCACAAGGATATTCATTCATGGACTAAAATTTGCTTTATTACCATAAAAGCACAGTGTGGCAACTCACCATCAATCGCCAAACACACGCCAGCTTGCATGCGATCGTTTGCAACATGTTCGTTTTGAGTCCGTCGATTCATTAGCACTTGTTCTTACATACTGACGCATTTTGGCAGCTTTACTACTCGGCCGTGGCAGCATGTGGTCGCCCAACCAATTCGATATTCATGTCCAGTCTACCCATCAGACACCGTGTAAGCTAACACCGAGTAAACTGATAGACACACATTGCGAGGCCTAGGACTACAATACTGATGGTTTGGTACTCGATTCTTACTCCATTCAGAAGATATGCACTATTTACGAGATCCAATAAGGGCGAAACTTGACTCCAGTGCTTCAATTGTGGACCATCGTGATTGAATTTATGAATGACTTGTTACTCATGAGTAGTCAAAAATATAAAGAAAGAATTCTCCGAAACACGTGAGAATGCAAAAGTTTATAATGACATTTGCCACTTTCTTCATCTGTTTGTAGGTCGTAAATCTACAGCTTACACCAATCACAAGCCACTGACGTTCGAGTTGCGCATCCACGGGCGGATATATATGAAGAAACGTGCAATAACTGTATTATGTTTCTAAGGTCATCAGTGATATACGATATCCCGCAGGTCTATCCAACACCGTCGATAATGCATGATCAATCAATGGGGAATTGATCGTTTATTTATCGAAAGAAGGTATTTTACTACGTCATCAAGAAAGGTTCTTTTCAAAATGCTTGATCTTATAGACTAGACTCCAAGACTGCTCAAACGCGTTATTTCTTTCCACTCTGGCATGAAGGGTTCGGTCCCCTTAAACGGTTGCAGCTCAATAGCTTTTAAAGTTCACAGAAACGTCAAACAACAGTTTGTTTCAGTTTTCAGCTATACGGCATTATCTTCGCTTTGCTGCTAAAGGTCACTTTCATGATGAAAAAGTTATTTTTCCACGCACGCGAAGTGATGGCAGCCTTTTCAACCTGGACCACTTAAGAGCACAGACTAACGTAAGGGATATGCTAATCTGTAACCGACTGTTCGCTGAAGATGCTTATTCCCAAGAGCAGCTTCATTAGCTATTGGACTGTTTTTCAACGGCATGAAAAGACCTTTGGCTGACTGTACGCATGAGCAAAACCAAAGTCCTTGGTCAACAGACTTTATTGCCATCCCATCGTTACTGTTGAGAACTGTCAGCTTGAAGCAGTTCATAATATCACATATCTTGGTTCAAACTTCGTGAATAACCTCTGGCTAGACACAGAGATTGACAAGTAGATTAATAGACCAGCTACCATCCTGTCCCGTTTAAAGTCTCGTTTCGGGCCAACTGCAAGTTGATTGTAAAGACAAAGATGAAGGTACTTACTATATGCTCTTCTCTACGGCAGTGAAACCTGGACCATCCTTGCAAGACACGACAGGAAGCTGAATGCTTTTCATTTACCAAACATCATCCGTAAATTGAACATCGTGGATGGACAAAATGTAAGAAGTTACTACAACAGTGCCGCCAAGTCTGGCTTAGTCGTGTGTACAGAATGGAAAATGGTCGTATTCAATAAGATGTAAATAATTAAATAAATACTTAATTAATTCTTTGATATCCAAGGCATACTAAGCATGATCAATAACCAACAATTTTTCGTATAAACAAAGCCAAATATGGCAGTCGTTAATAAATTCTCAAGGTCAATCGTGCAGGGTAATTTTTACGTTCGATATAATAATGAAGGTAAACGGCAATTAATTGTTTTTACAAAGATTCAATATGCCAGCTGTTATTGTATGAAATAAAATGAAAAAAATAAATGTCCTGAAGAATTTTGGAGCTCGACGGATATGATCTTTCAAGATATGGGAAATCACGAAGAGGCTAAGTAGTCAAAATTTTCACATGTGATTGTTCGAAATAAAAGTCTGTTTTTGAATGGATGATGTATTTTTCGCGGGTTTTTGTAGAAGATTCTGTGCGGCAGCGTTATATCATCTATGGGCCTGTTTTGTTTACATGGGAGTAACTTACACAATCTGGAAGGTAAAAACTAAGAGACTAAGTGAAAAGTTCAATATGAAAGTTTTAACAATAATTTCACTATTACTACCCAGGAATGTCATGATTATATAGTTCTTCCAGCGAGATATCTAGGTTGAAAACTTTCATTAATTTTTCATAGTTAGGAATGAATCTATATGTGTTTGAAAATCATGTAAAGAGGCGCTGTCTTAGGATTTTCGTGTTTCCATGCTAAAGCATACTTATTCAGAAAAAGTTTCCCCTTACGTTCGTGTGGAATCTTGCTAGTTCCAATATGTTATCTTGATTTCTTAAATCATACTTAGAATCTTATCGGAAGCGAATAGTCGAATTTATATCTATATAACCAGTAGATGTTATGCTAAAAAACAGTATAAGGTTGAGTCTAATTCAACGGAGTCAAAATGGTTCTAGCATGAGCTGATTACATCTTTCTATATATGATTGATACGAGCTATTTTCAATGATTGATTTGGTAAAAGTACGTTGTACGTTTTCCAAAACGATGTTATCGGTTTTTATGCTGCTATATATTATATTCAGTAATGAAAGAAAGGTATAGTGAAAAGTTTATACTGTTCTTACTTACAGTGTTGGCGAGTAAAGAACTTATGTATCATATTTACACGCGAGTTCGCCTTCGAGATCACGTGATGTATATGCTCGTTGAATGTAAGCGATGCAGAATATCTGAACCCAAGATCACTTGTACAGTCGATCATATGAATGGGCTTACTATTAAAAAGAATTGATCTATCAGGCATTGTACATCTTAAAGTCATGAACTAAGATTTATCTACAGAGGATGAGTGATCATTAATTTTACTCCAGTTGGATAATGCAGCCAATTCTTTGTTCAGTCTGTCAATGTAAGTTTGTGCTTTTGAAAACGAGAAAGAAATGACTACTTTCATGTCATCTGCTAAGAACAAGGATTTACTATGAGATATGACCGTATGTACATCGTTTATATATAGGATAAAAAGTGATGGACCTGAAACACTGCCTTGTATCACGCCACTTGGGATCTATGGGTGCGCGATCTGTCACCATTGACCTCAACGCAGTATGTGCGATCTGTAAGCAAAGGGGTGAACCAATAGAGAAGATTCTCACCTATACTAATTGATCGTAGCTTAGATTGTAATAGTTTATGCGGTACTGTATTGAAAGCTTTACTTTTATCAAGGGAGACAACTATGACTGATAAACCATTTTTAATTGAGCTTGTGATGCAGTCTAAATATTCTAACTGGCAATTGATGAAGGATCTTTTGCTAAGGAAGCCGTGCTGTGCCTTAGAAAAGATACTAGGTGTCAGGAATTCTAGTATACCTTTCTTAACAAATTTTTCAATTAATCGTAATAGGAAAGCTGTATGGTTTATCGGTTGGTATTTCGTGACTAAGTGTTTCGAGCCACATTTGTATCTGGGTATAACAACTGGGTGTTTTTATTCTGCCGGAAATGTACCAGATTCGATAGATGCTTTGAATTAGTTCAGCAAGTGAAATTTAAAGTCTTTGCCACACATTTTGAATATGGCTGGAGGTATGCCTGCTATGTCAGGCTTACGACGGACAGTTGATTGCTGACAGAATTACCTTATGTCACTCAGGTTATACTCAAAGTATTTAGTGTATTGGGCAAACGACGTTGACTGCTTGTATAAACGTAGTTTGAATTGTTATCGGTAGAGTTAAAGTATAGAAGGAATTCTTTACAGATAGCGTCAGGTGAACTAATAATTGTTTTAACTACAGGTGAATTACAATATTTGATAATGAAATCTATGTTGCTGGGAGAGTTGGGTGAAAAAGTTTACTTAGTGATTTCAGCTTATCCTGACTTACATGGGCTTTGTTTTTGTCGGCTCTAAGTGTGTTGTCTAAATCGTATCTGTGAATTCTTGATAGTTCATAACAGAGAAGATGAGCAAAAATATTGTGCGTTCCCATAGCAACAGAATGTAGCTCCATTCTTACTGTCTCCACCTGATGACGGCAAACAGCCAGAAACCGGTAGTGGCGTGTAAGGAATGGGGATGAGAGCAACACATTACTTTGGTAGCTCCATTCTGTTTTTTTAATTTTCTGGGATTTCGTTAATTGTTTACGCATAATGAGCTTATATGACGCCTTCATAAGTATACCTTTAATTTTTGAATGAAATGTTGAAGAGACCGTTGTGAAAACAGTAATTTGACCTTTGGACAGACCGCTTTTGCTGTACAAATACGTTAGCAAAAGAGATATGAAAGCTGTTGACGTTGACCGTACAATTTGGAAGAACTTGTTCTGGACCATCTTCATCACCATACGGCTAAAAAACTGTTTTAGCGTATATCGCTTCTTTGAAAGTTTAAATGAATGACAGCGTTTACCCAGTTCGGGACTTAGGGTGGAGACGTCGTTTATTAAGTGATCAATTAACAGTGCATGATCTTAAAGGTTGAGATCAATCTCAGAACTCAGAACGTTTTATGGTAGAAACAGCAGTAAGCTCAACAATAACCATAGATTGACGAGGACAGCCACATACAGTATGGTTTATCAAATATACTCATCGATTGAAGAAGCAAAAACGCAATAAATTCCGAGCGTGTGATTTTGTTTCTAGCAAAATGTTACAAGTGGAACAAATTCTTACCGAGAAAAAATTACAACGAAAATCCATTCGAGAATGCGCAATGGTTAAAGCCTTTGAATGCCATTTGGCTTTAGCAAGTATTTAAGGAGATGGCTTTCAGTATGCATTATTTTAAATGCAAACAAGAGGTCACTCTGTATTCATTGTTGGATAAAATTTGTGTAGATTTAGTTTTAACATTCGCTCTTTGAGAGGCAAATTTCTGTACCGGGGACCAACTTTGTCGCAAGATGATAAATCCTGTCGAGTAGTTCAATATCCTTCCTCAGCCATGGTGCCCAGGCATGGAGGGAATATTCCACAACAGAACGAACATACGTATTAATTAACCGGGTGATGTTTCGAGTTTGAAAATCTTGAATAACCTTTTTAGACGACTCAAGATAAGGCAGACTTTATTGTACAATGTCCGGCAATGATGTCCATGCATAAGCTTAATGGACACCCAGGTACCGAGATCATTTTCTGCGGTGGACCAGACGAGATTTGCATGCCAAGCTGATACGTGTTGTGCACATATTTTCCAAACCGTGACACTTTAAATTTCACAGGGTTAAATGGGACCAACGAAATAAGGTGCACAGATCCCGTGGTAATGCCATACACTCATTAACAGACGTAACACGTTTCCATTTTTTAATATCATCGGTATTCATTTTCGGGCGGCCAAACCGTGTGGAGGTCAATTGCGTTTTGTTATTGTTATCCCAACAGTCAGGAAAACAGAACAATGCCGGAATGGAAGGTTGATTGAAGGTCCAAGGTCCAAGCGCCCAGTGTGCGCGTTTCGACCGTAGACATGGTTTGTATTTATATGGCAGCAATAGAGTGAACGTGTGAGGGTCTGGTCTTCACTTATATTTTTATACATGAACCGCTCACATGTGCGATTAATTTTTCATACATACGTCACAAAATCCTCAAAATCTTTCATGACCAATTTCATGTAAATATATCGTTGGTTAAACAAAGAAGACTGTTGAAAACAAATTTCAACTAACAATTATACAATCTGATCAAAGTAAATGAACTTTGGGATTCCGTAAAATGAAGTTTATAAACTTCTCGTGTTCCTACGTGCCCAATTTTCTCAGCACCATTCTCGTTTTTCGACAGTCATCATCGTTGATGAGATTGAATTCGAAAATATCTCTGAATCTCGTGAACCAAGATTTTAAGGTGAAACCGATATCTGGTTCGTAATTGAATTCGGGGATACTGTTGATGATTGCACCTACCGCTGGGTTTTGTACATAAGTCTTTTTGTCTTCGGATTTGACACTCAGAGTTTTCAAAAGAGTCTGCATCAAACGGGTTTGAGCTTCTTCAAATCGACGTTGCTGTTGCTGAAGTACATATTTAAATTCTTCTGCTGTGACCGCGATTCGTATTGCTGGGTTCTCTTATTCACGTCGCCAAATTGTTATAATGGATAAATCGTCGATGTTGCAGCAGAGGCAGTGGTAGCGTTCTATCAATCTATGCGTTGTTCTTAACCCAACAGTCATGAAAACAGAACGATGCCGGAATGGAAGGTTGATTGAAGGTCCAAGGTCCAAGCGCCCAGTGTGCACGTTTCGACTGTGGACATGGTTTGTATTTATATGGCAACAACAGAGTGAACGTGTGAGTGTACACCATAATCGTTGGAAAGAGAATAGTTGGAATGACGGAATTTGGTTAACATGAGCGAGTCAGACAAATTTGAATTTAATGAAGATGGGTTTTGTTGCCAAAGTACAACATGGCTTACCCAACAGCGATTTTTCTCCATTGTGAACTTCGATGAATCAGGTAATCGGCTTGTTTTATTCGGTAGGTGGGTACCCTTTTAACAGACCTCGCCAAAGACACGTGCGCCCTCGGTAATTTCTTTATCCGAACAGTGTGGATGAAAGCTGTGACATGTTGTAACCTTACGCTCCAATAACATATCGGAACATTCGTTGTCTTACTCTGCACGGATTACTTTGCCGCTTACTTCGCACACCTCTTTTGTTCTCTATATAAACACTGACCCTGCCTAGCTTTAGGAGCTGCAAACCTGTGTCCTGAGTCTCGGCTTGTTCATTTCATAAACATCCTGTTTTTCAGTTCTCTGTCTCAGTGGGATTGGTCTCTCGTATCATATAGTTGATCACCTGGCACAACGGCCTTTAAATCCCGTACCAGCAACTTGGCGATGGAAAGTTTCCCATCATATCCTCCGAATTGTCTGTAATATAAAAGCTGCTTGAACGTCTATCCCAAATAAAAAAAAGCTGTTTATTCTTCTGCGATTAATCCTAAATCTCCATCTCTCAAAACTCTCATGTCATCTATAATCAAATTTCACATCTACCTGGATAATAATGTGACATTCGACACGTGGTTCCAGCGTAATGAATATATATTCCGAATCAAGCTTAAGGAGCCGTAAAATGACTGTGAAGTTTGACTGCTGTTACGTAAATTGGTTGCAGTGAAATTAGACAAATAATGTATTTTGATGCTTCCTTAAAACCCACGTGACCGTAAATTCGAAGAGACAGTCGAATCACTCAAACAATGTTTTGGCGAACAATCATCTCTATTCAGTATTCGTTTGCGCTGTCTTAATTTAGTCATGAGTGGAACAATGGATTTTTGACGCATCCTGGTTGATGATAATAAAGAGTGTGTATGCTTCCGATTACGCTCACTGACTAATTATCAGCAGTCTGCGATCCTCGTGATTTGCAAATATTCGGACTCGCTTACTGAATCGTCTCGAGCATGATCGAACTGTGACGGTCCAAGCCATCGAAGAAAAACACCAACGTCTCATGAACATATAAAACGACTCCGCCTTCGTGAAGTCAAACAACCGTGACAATCTTACTATTTAGACGGTACATCAACTAAAGCAGAGCGGAAATCAACACACGTCTCCGCATCTAGCATTACAAACAAACCTGCCAAACATAAGCCAGAAATCCAAGCCAACAATATTCATGAATACATTGCGGAGAATTGCATTTTCACCCAAAATGCTCCCACAGAACAAATCGATGAAAGCAATGCAATCAAATAGGACGCTTAGATGGGCTATGTCATAAAACAGCAAACCGGAAGACACCAAACAAACGAAACAGGTTCTTCCCGCGTCGTCCTATCCAAACATCAAAACCCTTCCCACGATCACTCAGCATTTGTGCTAACCAGTAGTCCGTAAATCCCGTTATTCGCAAATACACAACCGTAAAAATCAATGGTTATCCAGTAGGATTGCAACTTGATGGGTCTTCAGATATCACCGTTATTTCGACATAAACATGGAAATCTCTTGGCAACCCAAAACTTAAACCCACAAGTCATCGAGCAATCAGTGCATGCGGACGTGCGCTGAAAATACGTTTAGTTTCTTTGCGCTGTGAATTTTTATGGTTGTACGATATCTGCATCATGCTCCGTATCCCATTTCAATCTAAATCTACTAGGTATCGACTGGATTGAACAATTTAGTCTGCTAGAGCTACTGAAAGCCACGATATGCGGCCAAGCTCAACCAATCAGAGTTCATTCCATCTCATCTAACAATTTACTGGAACAATTCGGAGATGTATTTCATGATGAACTGGGACCCTGCTTAAATTTTCAAGCAAAATTACATTTTCAGTCCGGTCAAAAACCAGTTTTCCGACCCAAGCGTCCCGTCCCGTACTACTCTATCGAACAGGTAAACACAGAACTCACTCTAGGTTCAGCGTTCTATGAAGTGACCGTTTTAGATGGTGTATGGGTATGCCATCGCAAACAATAAAGCCCTGTACCTACCAATCCTCATGTGAACGATAAACGCAGAATTATTGTCCAGGATGAGTGATCCTTGACTATTAGGTGATGATTTAGCTAAGAACAATTTGAACGACTGTTCTCAATGGCGCTGCATCCAAGAACTCGGCTAAAAGACCTGTATTATTGTCGTGAAACGCTTTACCACCTACTACAAATACAAAGGCAATGCCCCTGTATTCCGAAAATTACCTTTCAATCATATGGTTAATACTGCTTCACGTTTGTGGTATGATTACAAACACTTTGCACTGACATAGGTCTTTATTCTTTCCGCAGTCGACAAACCAAAACCTCTTCCGCAACCATCAGTCACACTCGCACAATTTAGTCTGCTTGCGAACTTCAAATGACCGCTTCAAAAACTCCCTGCATGTGGTTTCAATGAGGCCGGCGGAATAACTGCACACTCCTTCACCACATTGCATACTCTGCAATCGCACCGCATTTCATGCTGTGACGTAAATGCTACTGGTTTTCTGAACGAACTTCTTCAACTTCGTTACCGCCATTCCTTGTGCTCATTGGAACAAAAGCTGTTACCCAGACGTGGTTATCAAGCGCAGTTCATTATGCGGAACTCACCTTCCAAATAGGACCAGATAATATCCACTCGATTATGCTAAAGAATCTCGTCCAGTGCTTACAGAATCTTTATGCGATCTCTTCAATTCATGCATGAACCTGGGAGTAATTTCTAGTGAGTGGAAAGAAGCCATAATCGTACCAATACACAAGGGTGGTTGCAGGTCAACGCTTGGTAACTATAGACCTGTCAGCCTGACTAGCATCGTCTCGAAAGTATTTGAAAAAATGCTGCGTGACAAAATCTGTCAGCATATTTGTCGGCATTCTCTGCTGAGTGTAACTCAGCATGGATTTCCTAAGGGTAGATCCTGCCTGATTAATCTTCTTAGTTCTCTAAATACTGCCACTAAATGATGGATAAAGAGAAACCTTTCGAAGCCCTCTACCTAGACTACAGCAAGGCTTTCGATTCCGTGAATCACCGCCTTCTAAAGATTAGGCTAGCAGAAAAAGGCATACGGTGTAGTCTACTTGCTTGGATAAATGTCTTCCTTTCTGGTAGGACATTCCGAGTTCGGGTAGGATCTACGCTGTCGAATCCAAACGACGTGATCATTGGTGTACCACAATGGTCGGTACTCGGTCCTCTTCTATTCCTGATTTTCATCGATGACTTGTCCTCTGTATTGAAGTGCCCATGCTTGAACGGGTCATAAACTGGTCACACCAGTGGGACCTCCCACTTAACCTTAATAAGAGCCAACTGTTGTCAGCACTGGTTGATAAGATTTCAGTTCAGGTGTCGGGCAATTCTCTCACTGTTAGCGCCACACAGCGTGTTGAGGATTTAGGAGTACTAGTAAGGACTGACTCCAAATGGGAGGACCAATGCGCCGCTGCAGCTCAGCGTGCTCGCAAAGTTCTCTTTCGCCTGAGATCCGTGTTATTCAGCAGAAGACCCGATGTATTCCTGCCCCTTTACAAGGCATTAGTTCGGCCGCATTTAGAATATTGTGTCTAGGCGTGGTGCCCTTACTACAAGAAGATATCGTTCAACTCGAAAGCGTATAGCGTCTCGCAACTCGCATGATTGAGGGTCAGCGAGGGAAACCTTACGCTGCACGCCTGAAGTCCATAGATCTTTTTTCACTTACGCGCCGTCGTTTGAGAGGTGACTTAATTGAAACCTTTAAGATCTTGAAGGGGTTAAGTGGCGTTATCATGACTGACTTCTTTGTCTTAAGTCCTAAGCTGGGTACCCGGGGCCATTCACTCAAATTTGCTAAGGAGCGATGTAGACTAGACTCCAGGAAAAACTTTTTCAGCCTCAGGGTGATAAATTTCTGGAACCGGCTTCCAGAAGAACTTATATTCTGCAGTTCTGTCGCAAGTTTAAGGCAGGGTTTGAATCGCATCTGGGATAAGCTTTTTCCTGAATTCTCCCCCTAATTTTTATGCAAGATTAGATTGTTCACCATTTTTATCGTTGTTTGGTAAGTAAGTAAATGCTAAAGTTCTGTTTGTTTAATACACAACTCTTCTTCAGCTGACCTCTCACCGTACTGGTGAGGAGAAATGTATTCTTATCTTTCCAGCATCATTCATTACCGAACATTTTTCTTTTTGAAATTTTCGTTCGTACCATATACTCCCAGTTATTTTGATTCTGCTTTAATATCTCTTTTTCATTTACTAAATGGACCTTAAATCAGCATTTTTTGATACGCTATCTGAGGATATTTCTACAGACGTTATGACACATTTTAGTCTTCCATCTTTTGGTATGAACGATCCTCGCCTCTGGTTCGCGCAGATTGAAGCCTTATTCGAGTCTAATGAAGTAAAAACTCAACGTGCTCAGTATAACCGTGTGGTTGGTATGTTGCCCCCTTCAGTCGCAAAAGAGGTTGCAGATTTAATTTACAACCACCCTGCCGATAATCCGTACGATGCACTTAAACACGCCATTATCTCACGTACTTCATCTACTGACGAGCAAAACCTACGGAAACTTTTGTCCGGTTTAGAAATGGGTGATCACACTCCCTCACAACACCTGCGACACATGCTTCAATTACCAGGAGACAAGCCTGTTGATGACAAGATCATTCGTGAATTATGGCAGCAGAGTCTCACAGTCGACGTCCGTAAAGTGTTAGCCATTATGGATAAGACTACTAGTTTGCAACACCTGGCACGCATAGCGGATGAAGTACATGATATATCGCATGGTAGTACGTTATCTCATGTCCGACACACTGACGCGCATACAAGCATCCCTGTCCAGAATGATTTTGAAGAGTTAAAATCGATGTTCCATTCCTTGTCATTGCAAGTACAGAACATCGCACGATCTCGTAGTTCTTCTCGAAATCGTCATTCGCAACAGCCCAAGAAGCGATCGTCGAGTCGTTCTAACGGTTCAAGTTTATGTTACTATCATCGTCGTTTCGGTGCAAAGGCCCTGCATTGCACGTCACCTTGCACATATAATTCAAATGTGTCCAATCAGGGAAACCACGAAGCCAGACAGTAGACACGGCATCTCTGTCTGGCTCCCCTCAAAGCCGTCTTTTCTACGTTAACGACCGGGCCACTAAAATGCGATTCCTCATCGACACTGGTGCTGAGATTAGCGTTATCCCACCATCCACTAAGGAACGCAAGAGCCTTTCGTCAATGACGTTGCAGGCGGCAAACGGCACGAAAATTTCCACTTTCGGTCAAAGATCACTTTCTGTCGAATTGGGTCTACGACGCGACTTTCGATGGATTTTCACACTGGCTGATGTCAAAGTACCGATTCTGGGAGCAGATTTCCTCTCACATTTTGATCTTTCAGTCAATATAGCTAAACGAAAGCTTATTGATAATTTGACAAAGATTAACTCCTTTGGTAATTCCTGCGATTCCCCTATTCGGACCATTCGTGTACTCACCCCTGACATCCCATCTGCGTTCAGTGACTTACTGAAAGAATTTTCGGAAGTTTTCAAACCCTGTACACAAGCTGCGGTCGTTAAACATAACGTTAAACACCACATTGTGACCCGTGGTCCTCCAGTGTTTAGCAAGCCCCGTCGTTTGGCTCCAAACAAGTTCGATGTAGCGAAACGTGAGTTTGAACATATGCTCGAACTGGGAATTATCCGGCCATCCAAATCGCCCTGGGCAAGCCCCCTTCACATGGTGGAGAAAAATAAATCTGATGCTTGGCGACCATGCGGTGATTACCGTTCCCTTAACAGAGTTACTGTTCCCGATCGTTACCCCATTCCCCATATTCATGACTTTGCACTTTCATTACACGGAAAGACAGTGTTTTCTAAACTAGATTTGGTGCGTGCTTATCACCAGATACCT
Organism: Atriophallophorus winterbourni; assembly: GCA_013407085.1. NCBI lineage: Eukaryota > Metazoa > Platyhelminthes > Trematoda > Plagiorchiida > Microphallidae > Atriophallophorus > Atriophallophorus winterbourni. Next base: position 44,405 of record JACCGJ010025295.1, read on the forward strand.
GTCGCCGACGAAGATATCCCTAAAACAGCTATTACCACACCCTTTGGTCTTTTCGAATTTTTAAAAATGCCCTTTGGTTTACGCAATGCTGCTCAAACCTTCCAGAGATTCATGGACCAAGTTTTCCAGGGATTATCTTTTGTGCATGTCTACATTGATGACGTCCTAATCGCCAGTTCTTCTCAACAGGAACACGCAGAACATCTGCATGCTGTTTTTCAGCGACTTTCACAATTCGGCGTTGTGGTTAACCCAGATAAATGCCTTTTTGCTGTCGCTTCCCTCGAAATCTTAGGATATCATTTCGATCAAAACGGAATTCGCCCTGTGCTTGATAAAATTTCGTCCATCAATGATTATCCATGTCCCACCTCGCTTCGACAATTACGTCGATTCCTCGGGTTAGTTAATTACTACAGAAGATTCATTCCAAACTGTGCTAACATCGCTCAACCGATGACTGATTTGTTACGCGGAACGGAACGACAATTTAAAATGACGGCAGATGCTGCTGAATCGTTTCAGAGATTGAAATCTGCACTGAAAGAAGCATCTACGTTATCCTCCATGTCCAGGAATCCCAACGCTTCGCTTTCACTTGCCACCGATGCATCACAAGCAGCAGTCGGCGCTGTCCTGCAGCAAAGTATTGACGGTGTTACTAAACCGCTTTCTTTCTTTTCTCGTCGTCTACAACCCGCCCAAACCCGCTATCGTACATTTGGCCGCGAATTGTTAGCTACATATTATGCTGTTCGTCATTTTAGACATTTGCTTGAAGGTCGCGATTTCATTGTTTGGACCGACCACAAACCTCTCACTGTTGCGTTGTCCGCCACAACTGATAGATATTCACCACGTGAGATACGTCACCTTGACTATATTTCTCAATTTACGAGTGACATTTGCTATCTATCTGCTTCGTCGAACACAGTTGCCGATGCATTTTCTCGCATGCAACTCACAGCACTCAGTCGATCGAACTTCGATCTCACGCAGCTAGCAGAAGCTCAGCAACATGACAGTGACATGCAGCACCACCAATCTTCGTCATCCCTCCGAGTCCAACTTATTCCCATTCCCAACTCCAGTTTAACTGTTTTGTGTGATTTTTCCAACGAACATCCCCGTCCTTTAGTACCGAAATTACTTAGGAAATCCATTTTTGAACATTTTCATTCCCTTTCTCATCCCGGCATTCGTGCTACTCGTAAGTTGATCACTGATCGATTTGTTTGGCCGAACATGCATGCGGATATTCAAAATTGGACAAAAGCCTGTCTCCAGTGCCAACGCAGTAAAGTTCAACGCCATACTCTTAGTGCTCCAGGATCTTTTCCTCCACCAAGCCAACGTTTTCAGCACGTTCATCTCGACATTGTCGGTCCTCTGGCTATCTCTAATGGTTTCACCCACATTTTAACTTGTGTTGACCGTTTCAGCCGCTGGCCTATAGCCATTCCCATTACCGGTATTACAGCTGAGACCGTAGCGAAAAACTTTCTACAATACTGGATAAGTAATTACGGTGTTCCATCTACTAATACTACTGATCGTGGATCACAGTTCCAATCTACCCTTTTTCGTGAGTTGACTATACTCCTCGGCTCTAACCACATCAAAACCACAGCCTATCATCCTTGCTCGAACGGACTTGTTGAACGGTTCCATCGACAGCTGAAAGCAGCATTGATGTCACATAGTAATACTGAAAACTGGGCAGAGAACCTGCCAGTGATCCTTCTTGGTATACGTGCTACCGTCAAAGACGATCTCGGATGTTCTGCAGCAGAGTTAGTTTACGGCACACCACTCCGTCTCCCAGGTGAATTGATCGCATCCCCTAACGTTGCAGCTGACATTACTATTCCCCACTATGTCAATCGCTTACGCTCCTTCATGTGTCAATTACGTGCCACCCCCACTCGCCCATACACCCGTAACGATTACGTACTAAGTGATTTGCATTCATGCTCTTTTGTTTTTGTTCGAACTGATCATACGCGCAAACCCCTGCAAGCCCCATACACCGGTCCCTTCAAAGTCGTTAGCCGCTGTGACAAATACTTCGTCATCGAACGAAATGGTTCTCGAGATACTGTTGCAATTGATCGATTGAAAGCAGCTTTTATCAAACCAGTCTGCGACGAAACACCGCCTCCAGACGTTCACACCCCAAGTGGTACCCCGGATGTTGATCTTTTACCTTCAGTGCTTCCTAAATACAACCCGGATAATCCCTTGGCATCGCGATCGTCGAAGATATGCAAATCACAATAAGAATAAACGCTTTGGCAGTGGTGGTTGCTTCTCTGCAGCTATCCACCGAAAGAAATTCTGGACGCTCGATTGGCTCGTTCGCCACTTACTGTCCTGTGCAACTGAACTGAACTGAACTGCCGAAATTTCAAAACTTCAAGGTTGCATTAGGCATCTGTTTCTTCTTCCTGTACCCTAATGTTATACGAATTTGTGTATACATAAATAATATCGCAAACCTAGATCAAATAAAAATACTGAAAAGTCGTTGGTTGTACTTGGGCGAAAGTATTCAGGTTTCTCAGGTCTATATAGTAACAGGTAAAAGATCATACCTCGTGGGAAACGGCAAGCATTATCCCTACAACGTGCAAAACATTTGATTGGTTGAATTGCTTCAGCCACAACGCCTGTTAGCCTTCATACAGATTATTTTGATTGGTTGAATTCTGATTGGTTGCTTCAGCTCCAAACAACAACAGTGACCTCAGAACCCATGTTGAATTTCATATAAAAATACTGATTCTCTACGTGGAGCACTAGCATCATCATCATCATCATCACAGACTAGCTCCGATACGATCTCTACACATAATAAGGTGGACAAGCAGTAGCTTGTTTCCACTTTTCCACCACGCTGTCATCAGCAGGTAAGGCGATCCTGTTTATCATGCGCGACGGCTAATACAATATAGTTGTTTTTGCAGTTGTAGTCATATTCATGGCTGTGTGGGGGCTGGGATACTCCTAGGTCACCCATGCCTAGACAGGAGAACAATTAAGGTTCTCTCATGTGCACTCGTGCGGAACCTCAGTGGTATGCGGCTAACGGTGCTAAATTTATTGGCCAGTTAGTGAGCTACATGCTAGAGTCTAACTACCATCTCTGTTTGCTTTCTCATATTTGTCTAGGCCTGGGCAACCTGACAGCATCTTCGTCCATGTGCAGTCTCTCACTGTGCGGCACTTTGCTTGTATCAGTCTTGTGCTTTCATACATACATACATAGGGTTCTCGACTAAAGCTTTTGGTTAAAAAGCCTGACCAACAAGACAACAGGTTGAGTTGATACCCTGTGTTGTAAGATAGAATGAATGAACGGGCAGCGAAACAGTTAGAAGAAAATGCCTTATTGTGAGACTTTAATATGAGGGGGATTTTTTGTCCATTGTTCCACATTGTGGTGAATTGATTATAGATAACCCAACAAGTAGAGAGTAAGAAGATCCGAGATTTGGGCTTTAAACAACTTGTTGATACAATATACGGCTGAAAAGGGAGAGGGATGCGTTTATATATGGTCACGAGTTTATAGTATAAAAAGACAGTACAAGACAAACAGACAGCGATATACGACATTCTCCCCGCCTCGAGAAAATGATAACTGTCAGTAGTTTTGGCTTGTTAAATTGCACCGCTCCTCAGCTCATACGGTCGGACGCGTTGTTGTTGACGAATAAGTTCAGTGAGACTCTCGTTAGGTTCTTGATTGCAAGGAGTTTCAGAAGGCTCGTTGTTTGGCGGTTCTAACAGAATATCGACATCGGGAACAATTGCATTATGTTGCTCTCCAATGGGCGCGAGTTGACGAAGCGACACCGACTGTTCTTGACCATTAAGTAGTCGTACTCTAGCGTAAGTTGGATTGCATTCAATCAGTTCCACCTCTTCTGCTAATGGCTCTTATTTATTACGTCGTAGATTATTGCGCATCAACACTTGGCTTGTTTCTAATAGCCAGCTGGGAAGGGATGTGCCAGTTGCTGCTCTTCGGTTGTGTCGAAACATCCTTTCATGTGGCGTAACATTCGTACTGGTACATAACAAAGATCTGATTGAATGAAGGGCGTTTGGTAGTACGGCTTCTCAATGTTTCACTTCAAGATCGTTGGACTTAAGTGATAAAAGTATACTTTTACACAAAGTAGCATTTAAGCGTTCAACTTGGCCATTCGACTGTGGATTGTACGAGGTAGAATGGCTGGTCGCTACACCTTTAGAGTGAAGAAAATCACAAAGTTCGTTCGACATGAATGAAGATTCTCGGTCAGAATGAACATAGCATGGCGTCCCGAACATGGAGAACAAATCAGTGAGACATCGAATAATGGTTGTTGATGTTGTATCCGAGCACGCGTATGCAAAGGGAAACCGTGAAAATTCATCGACGATCGTAGGTAAAAACCGATTACGATTAGCAGACGGCAGAGGTCCCTTGAAATCGATACTCAGGCGCTCGAACGGTTGTGTAGCTTTTATCAGGGGAACGTGTGGAGGCTTGAAAAATTTAACTTCGACTTCAGCACAAACACGACATGAGCTGGTCATTCGTTTTATATCGTCAACGGAATAAGGTAAATTCCGTGAACGGGCGAAGTGAATCATACGTGTGACACCGGGATGGCAGAGGGAGTCATGAAGTTTCTTCAGATTCGAGACGTTATTGACTGATGCGCAAAATCCGCGGGAAAGCGCATCTGCAACATGGTTCAGTTTTCCCGGTCTGTAGACAACGTCGTAGCTGAAAGAGGCAAGTTCAACTCGCCAGCGTTCGATTTTCTCATTCTTTATTTTGCCTTTGTTCGTATTTCCGAACACAAAAGCGACAGACCTCTGATCAGTTACAATTTAAAATGCTTCCCAATAAGATAGTGTCTCCATTTTCTCAGTGCTTCTACGATTGCGTACGCTTCTTTTTCGACAGATGAATGGTGACGTTATGATGTGGTTAATGTTCGTGAATAGAAAGCAACTGGCCTTCCTCTCTGATTGAGCGTGACGGCTATGGCTATATCAGAAGCATCAGTTTCAACTACAAGTGTTTCGCCAGCTTCGGGTGTAACTATAACTGCTTTCTCCAGCTCTGACGTTAAATTTAAGAACGTCTGTTGAACATCATCGGGAATCGGGAAAATACGATTTCGATTCAGTATAGAAATTTTATCAGAAAAGTGATTGATCCACAGAGAATAGTAAGCAAACATACCAACGATGCGTTCTTGTGTTTTTAAATTATGGGGTGCAGGTATTTCACGAAGGGGTCGGAGGCGCTCGGGATCAGGTTTTATGGTTCTTTTTGATACTTCGTAGCCCAAAAGTTTAACCTTTGTAGCTCGAATAGTGTTCTTCATATCATTGAAGTTAATTTCGTACTTTTTAGCCATTTCAAGAAACCTCCACAGGTTTTCAACATGTTCTGATAGATTCTTACCACAAACGGTAACGTTATCAATATAGGCATAAGTCGCCGACAGATGCTCCTTTTGGATGAGCGTATTGATCACTCTCTGGAAACAGGCTACAGCATTTGTTACCCCGAACGGAATACGTTTAAATTAATTTAGATTTCCGCATGCTTCGAAAGCGGTATAAGCTTTTTTCGCTTCTTTTATTGGCACTTGATGATAAGCACTCTTGAGATCCAGTGTACTGAAATACTCGTACCGTGATATATTCTCAATCATTCTATCGATTATTGGTAGGGGATAAGCATCAAGGTAGGTAAATCGATTAATTGTACGACTATAATCAATAACCATCCGCTTTTTCTGACGCTCGTTAGTTGTAATCACGACTTGTGATCGCCACGGAGAACGCGATGGCTCAATGATTTCTTCGTTTAACAGTCGCTGGACTTCTGAACGGATAAACTGTTCATCCCGTTCGGAATATCGTCTGAATTTGGTTGCAATTGGATGGCAGTCGGAAGACAGATTTTCGAACAAAGCAGGTGGGTCTACATTTGCAGCACTGAGAGAGCATAGCGAAAAGGTTGACTTTTGACCTGAGAATGGGATCACAACTCCTTCATGGAGAGCTAGAAAGTCGTGTCCAAGTAGCACGTCTGAAAATAGATCGGGTAACGATTACCTTTATGAATTATCGAAACAAAGCAGTGTCCATCGGCAGTGCTGGTTAGGCAGGTAGAAGCCATCGTGATTTGAGTACGAGACATCGTAATGGGCCACTTATGCTTTTGAACAATGACTTTGGATACATAACTTTCAGAGCTCCCGGTATCGACAAGTGCGTGCAGTGTAACTCCATTAGCAGAAAGTGGTGTGACTGCTTTAGATAATGACGGTGGCGCTGCAGTAATCGTAACAGTTGAAAGAGTACTATCGACCACAGCCGTGGCCGGTTTCTGTCGGGAAGATCGACACACGCTGGAAATGACCTTTCTTCCCACATTATTTGCATAGAGCATCTTTTGCTGGACATTTGGTGCGTGGATGTCGTGTATAACCGCAGAGAAAGCAACTCTGACTACTTACAGCAAATGCGGTCTCATGAGACGTGCTGGGTTTCTCCACATGATCAGGTACTGGTTGCGTTGAGGCATGAAAAATTGATGAAGGTGCATTATCATAGACCACTGACTGTTGATGGGCCATCTCCAACTGCCGAGGAAGCTGAAATGCCGTTTTCAGATCTAGTGATTTTTGCTCAAGCAAACGTTGCCGAAAATGGTTGGATTGCAAGCCACTTTTTTTCTTAAATCTCGTCATACCAACGCTTGCTCTACGACTAGCTTGTGCAAATCTGTTGGACTGTGTTGTTTGCTTTCACTATCCGTCAGAGCTAAATTTTCACGTGCTGGTTAACCATTTCTTTCCTAAATCACGGCCTATGTGGTTGTTTATGAGGCGTCATAGAAATGAATTAGAAATCACTACTGTAATATTCACATCCCACGCAGTTCACAAATCATTATGCTCGTCATTGCCGAGCGTTTGAAGGCTTGGCCTCAAATCACTTTCTGTATTTGTCGGTTGTGTTCAGCCTTTGTAAGAGTGGCCTCGAAGTAGAAAGTTAAATTGAGCTAGGGCTTTGGCCCAACAGTATAAAGAGACCAGGATAAAGATAACAATAGTGACAGAACTTTGTATTATTGTTATTCAGCATCGTACGATATATTGTACTTACTTACTTCCTTTACATCCTGTGACCTTAAAGGCCATGTCTCGCATCCGTAAAGCAGTACAGGGCGGATCGCTGCTTGATAAACACGCGTCTTATTGTTTAGGCTGATCCCGGGCTTGCGCCAAAGTGTGCCTTTCACCTGCAAAAACGCATTACGAGCACGATCGACCCTTAACTTCACTTCATCTTTCGCCTGACCATTGGGCAATATTCTCGAGCCGAGGTATTTGAAGAGTGGAACGTATTCAATCGGACAACCCTGGACGCGAAGTGGCTGGATGCCTGGTGTGTCGGTATAAAATGCCTCAGTTTTAGCCGCGTTTATCTCAAGACCGACTTTCGCGGCAGTGGCACTGATGCGGTTTAAAACGCTTTGCAGCATTTCGGTATTGTCGCCCAGAACGACTATATCGTCAGCGTAGTCAGGTCGGAAATCCATAGATCCGTTGAAATTTGCACCCCTTGATAGTCTGTTAACGCCTGGTTCATTATCCAGTCTACGACATAGTTAAACATAACCGGCGATAGCGGGCAACCTTGCCTGACTCCTGTGTGCAAGTTAAATTCACGCGATTCTTCACCGTAGACACGAACCCGTGCCCTTGTAATAGTAATAGTAATAGGCTCTGATTAGGTTGACGAGCTTTAATGGAACCCCATCCGATAGCGGAAGTCAATGAAGCAAGCTATCGTTTGCTGTTGATACCGTGCACAGTGCACGAGGATCCTGCGTAAAGTAAATATTTGATCTACGCAACCCATCCCAGGGCGGAATCCACCTTGGTTAACTCTGGTGCGCAGATTTCTTTAGGCGGAGAACCGATTAAGCAGGTGCGTTGCAAAAACTTCAGCAGCGGTGTCGATCAGACTTATTCCGCGGTGATTGGAGCACACAGATTTATCTCCACGTTTCGGCAGTGGTGAAATGATAGACATCCCCCCGTCTGATGGGAAAACTTCCGTCTCCCAGATCGAACAAAACAGCCGATGTAGCGGAGATAATAATACGTCGGCACAGGCTTTAATAAGTTCAACGGAAATTCCGTCCTTACCTGGCGATTTACCATTCTGCATTCGTCGTAAAACACTTGATATCTCGTATTCTGATGGTGCCTCGCAGTTGACCGGGTATCATACTGCATTCGTGTTCAAACGAGAATATTCCAAAGGGTGCAAATGGCATTTATGGGTCGTGCTCAACCAGTTAATCGAACTTGAGCATAGTTGATCGAATTACCACAAGATGATACCATTGATTCGAATTTTAGTGTTTTTAGCAAGCTGAAAGATTAGCGCATTGTCGCGGTAAGAAAGACCAACTTTTGTGACGATCGTTATTGTTGTCCCAATTGACATGCGCAACGCGGCGTTGATCGGCGAGCGTATGAACGTCGAAAGATTTTGCGTTTTCAACTAACCAGGTGACCGTGGAACGGTTTCGATGGCGCTTTGAGTTTGAGGTTGCCATGGGTCATGGATTATCTAGCAGAGGCCTCTAACCTACTCAAACTCTTCCAGTTTGTTGTCCTTTGTCAGATGCTTCCAGTTTCCACTTTTTGCCGATACACAGTATCGCACCGAGTATAAGTTGAAACGTTCACCCATAAATTTTGTTATCAGCTCCAACTGCCGCGGATCTTATTGTACAATGTGTGTGCTGTCATTGATAGGCGCTTTTCAAATTGTGCACAAGTTTTCTATCCATTCATCCATCTCTGCTAACATACCCGCTATTTCCTTACGTCATTGCTCTATGAACCTTATAGCAAAACAGTGATTGCGTTGGGATATTTGTGTTTGGAAAAGCCTCTCATAAATTTTTGTAAAGATCGTCATTGTTGCCCCATTTTGCAGGCGCATCGCCGCATTGATAAATGAACGTATGAGCGGATGCACATTCACGACAAAAGTGTTTTTCGTTTTTAACTAACCTGGTGACCGTGGAACGGTTTCTGATTTACAAAAGATCATTTGCATGCATCTCCATCACACACCACACGACCGGTTTCATGCTGTTTGCACTCATCACGTTTAGTTTATGGTTTATTTATTTAATGCCAAAATGGTGCCTGCTCTCCTTGAGTATCATTGTCGCTCGTTTCCATGAAGTACAATTTTGTGGTGAGATAATGGCTACTAAGACGTATTTAGGGAAACCATTTTTGTACTTCTGTGACCTTTTTCTAATACCAAGCTGCTCCCTGTGTATCAGTTAGCATTTGATGTTTTCTTTGGACAATTCTTCCTTCGTTAAGTTTTAGCTCCATGTCTTCAACGTGTTTTTTGTTACTCCATCGTCATCATTATCAAATCCGTACTACTTTTCGACGCCATAGAATCACGACGGCATTTTAATGTCAAAGACAAAAGGAAAACAGTTTACCAAGCCACACGTTTATTAAAGATAAAGCCTTCATAAACTACGTTGAGGCACCTACATCTTCGACATATTCAACCGGCAAGCAAGTTTCGTTCATGAGTAGAGCAACACCAGCGCGACACGTTCCGTTTGGTTTTGACCGTCTTACGTCATAATAAGTTTTCTTGGTCACTCCGGTTAACAATCCCTATTGTTCGTTTCTGCATTCATAGTGCTTGCACTCTATGGAATGACATTCAATCGTACGAAGATGAACTCGAATACCGGAGACAAAAGTGAGCAAGCTAGCCCGTGTGCCAAGTGTTTTCTGTTGTTGATTTTCAGTTTATGTGATTCCAATTCCGAAACACCGATGTTAGGTTCTCATGCAATTTTATCACTTTTATCTGGGGGTACATCACGTTTCATCGTAAGCTGTACTAATATTTTTCTTATAGAATATGCGTAACAAGTTTTCAAATGAGCAATACAAATCATCGAGTTGCAATGATGTTGAACCAGTTTAACGCTGACTAAGTGGTGCATGTGGCGAATATGCGTCAAACTTCTATATGATCAAAATGCACCTTTGCGCATTCTCAAACAAACGTCTTCCTGTTCTCCAGGAACAGGTCACTGGAGATGTACACAGAGCATTTCAAAGACAGCTCTGAAACCAAAAATATAGTGGCACTATATAGATGATTCATTGCAAGCCGCATTTTATTACATTAAAAGCGTTTCATTAGCTTGAATACAAAAATCCAGTCTACAAAATATTTCGTCTACACACGGGACACTTCCATTCTTGAAAAGTCTCGCGCTAGAAAACAACGGCAAGATACGACTACGGTATCTCGTAAACTAATCGACACAGATATGGTCTTGATATACATCTCTACGCATACAAAAACGTTCAGTAGTAAAATTGTTGTTCTGCATGGTTGAACACTTCTACTGCGATGCTACCGATAGAATACAATTTCATCAAAAAGTTAATGGTTAACTTGCCAATCATGGTTACCCTAAGAGTTTAATTAAACGCCAATTAATCCAAATAAAACATTTATCACTGCAAACGGAAAAAGCTTGGCGAGCTACGGTCTCTATCCTATATCAAAGCACATTCGAAGTAAGAAATGGAATATTGAATGACGCAAATATAAGATTAACGTATAAGAGAAGTAGGACGCTTCATTCCCTATTAATGCATCTCAATGATGGGACATTTTAGGTTGCCCGACAAAGGTCAAGTCTAAGGGTTCTCCGGGTGTTTATATTGCCTCAACGTCTAGAGAACTGTGTACTAGGATAAATGAACTTAGAAAACAAATCGGAAAGCAACCCCACAATTCCAGTGATGATCAATCACTGTTATGCCATTCTGCCCTGGCTGAACACGTCCGAGACACAAGTCGCAGCATAGATAGCGTATACATGAAACGGCGGGTTGTAGAAGCTTATAGGTAAAGACATGAGCCAACCCTTTGAACCCAATAACGCTATCAATATTACCTGCGGAATTACGGCTGTTTTTTTCCTATAGTGTCTCCAGTCGTATGGCTAGGAATGGAGATTCAAAGCGATCTGTTTGTGACCATTCCCCATGAAGAATTCCGTGAGTCTTTTTACCGTTAGTTTATCGAACTTTTCGATTGAGTTTGCTTTTGGCGATTCTTTTTAGTGCCTTGTTTTTGGTCTCCGAAATACGAATAATTTTTCAATCCGCCCTTTTCTTATGTTGCATTGAACTATGCGATCCCCACCATTCTGTTTGTTGTATTTGTTGTTATTGTTAATTTCATTCGTCGATATTCAATAAATCTTGCTATTAACTAGTGGCAGTTTTACCACCTCAAGAGGTCTGCTTGATAATGCCAATCGCTTTACGTGTTGTGCGAAAATTCTGCACTTATCGATTCAGGGTGTAGGCGAGATTCGCGAAATATCTTCCAAATGTTAAACAAAATAGGTTCACAGATTTCTTCTGGTAGGATGGTTACCTGGAATGAGGAGCAAAAACTCCCCTCACCAAAGGTGAGGAGACATTAGTGCATTTCAAAGACCAGGTAAATACAATGTCATTATTCAATTAGGGGCAAAATGCAGGAAATAAAGAGCTCCATACGGCATCAAGTCTATTCTTGAAACACATTGCAGAGTTAGAGTTCACGACATCTTCAGGTAGGCAGTTCCAGTAGCTTACTACTCTTTCACTGAAGAAGTGCTTACGAGCATTAGACCTGACATGTTGTTTGGCCAGTTTCAGAGGGTGACCTCGAGTACCCACATTGGGTGCGAGAACATACATTTCACCTGGTTGAACAGTACTAAAACCGGCCATGATCTTGAAGGTTTCTATCAGGTCCCCACGCAGCCGCCTTCTTTTCAGTGAAAAGAGCCCTAGACTTAATAGTCTTTGCTCATAAGATCTACCTGATTGCCCTTCGATCATACGAGTAGCAAGGCGCTGAACACCCTCAAGCCTTGCAATATCTTTTTCAAGATAAGGTGACCAAGCTTGAATGCAGTACTCGAGATGAGGTCTAACGACAGCCTCGTATATCGGTATGAAAACCTCCGGGGACCTGCAGGATAAAACTGATCGAAGGCGAAACAGCGCGCTCCTAGCACGATGTGCAGCTGCTGCACATTGATCAGCCCATTTGAAGTCCGCAGAAATCTCTATACCTAAGTCGCGTACTCTCGGCACCCCAGTTATCACAAGTGTACCATCTGGGCCAGCTACCGCCAGCTTCTTGCCGACTTTCGACAAGAGATAGCTTTTTGAGAAGTTAACTGGTAGATCCCATGTAACAGACCACTTGATAACCTTTTCAATATCGTCAATAAAATCACGTTCGTTCGGTGATCCAATAAACTTGACATCATCCGCAAAAATGTAGCAGGGACACTTAAGCGCCGCTGAAAATAAGGAAAAGTAGCGGCCCGAGTACAGATCCCGAAAATATTTGATGCATTTTACCCTTGGAGAAATTAATTGTATGCACGGATGATTTGAAGGCCCCGCACCACAGGATTACGGTATGAACTATGCGATCCCCACCATTCTGTTTGTTGTATTTGTTGTTATTGTTAATTTCATTCGTCGATATTCAATTAATCTTGCTATTAACTAGTGGCAGTTTTACCACCTCAAGAGGTCTGCTTGATAATGCCAATCGCTTTAAATGTTGTGCGAAAATTCTGCACTTATTGATTCAGGGTGTAGGCAAGATTCGCGAAATCTCTTCCAAATGTTAAACTTTGAAATCGGAGCAAAATACTGTGCATCAAGTGTTTGGCTGAAACTACCGAGGTACTTATGTTTCCTCAAAGCGAAGGATAGACATTCAAAACAAATATATAACATGCTCATTCCCAAACGCCAATCAGAACAAAACTATATCTACAATATAATTGTAAATGTGATCGCTTTTAGCGGTTTTCTGTCGCTATGCTGGTCGTCCGATGGCTGCGAATCGTGGGCTGCTCCATTTCATTCACTCTCGATTGCGGTGTGTTACCTGGCACTTCGCATTCGCCTCGCTGCGGAACAACAGAGACCCCAACGTACCCTCGAGTCGCATGAAGGCGTTGTGGCTGTTAAACGCTAGGCGAGTGGGTCAGAAAATCGCTCACGCGGTTTGGATTGCGGTGAAAACCTCACCTGAACGCCGACGATTAACTACTCCTCCTTTCGTGCATAAATTGGCCGGTAAGTGGCGTTCACAATTGGTTTACACATTTCGCATTTTACCTTTGCCAATTTATTCGTTGTTATGAAACCAACGCAGCTGGAGCACTTGTTTGTTTAGATATCCTATCCTTATCACCCTAGGTTTTCTTGCCTTTACATAAAATCAAGTGAATCTGCTGATTACACAGTGAAAGTAGTGCATGCGCCTACCACGATGTACCTTCGAAAACAGCATGAAAAACAGTATGTTCTGTTTGGATGTTCTTAATCTACTTTGATGAAATGTTTTGCTAGTCGTTTGCTAGTCACTTTTCAGATGAGTAACAACACGCCCTCCCAATTGATTCCGCTTCATTGTGTATTTCCTTTAGGCTTTTGCAAATCAGAAGACGTGGGTGTCTATAACTTCAGCAATTTCAGCTATTACTAATGCGCCTGAACAAAACGCCACACAACTGGCTGTTGCAATATCTCCAGTCCACCTGTATTTCTATTCTCCACTTTATTTGCGTGACCACCTACAGCTACTCAATGTAATCTATTTATCTCCGTCAGGTATTGTCACCCACCGTCTCCGATCTCTCGTCGGTGTTCGAAATGCTCTCATTTTGCGCGTCGCAGTGTATGCATTCATCGAACGGCTTGGCAGGCATCGGGGCGAGCTTTGTGCTTTGTTCCGCTCCATTTCACGAATTTCGTCCTCGTTTCCAGTTAAATCCACGACATTCTTGCCTCACTGACCTTCCCCCCAATTCGCGTTTAACCGTCTTGTCACTTTTAATAGAGAATTTGATACTCATTTATGAGAAGGACCTCGTGGCTTTGGTATTTTTATCGCGGGAGTAAAATGATGACAGCGTGTTGGGAGACTGGAACCAATTTTAAATAATGTTGTTTGGTATGGCACAGTTTTGCACTTTTTACCTTCAATCTGTGGGTCGAAATTCAATCGCCATTTAATAAAACGGATTATTATGACCTCATATTCAAGGGCCGCAGCCCCGTACCGATAGGCGTATTGAATCAACTCCTGGTGATTAATTTCATCTAAGCTAGTAACTTTAAACTTGAAAGTATTTCAGCAATTTACACTTGGTAACCGGTCCACCGTAGAGTTAAAACCATATAATGTCGTTGGTTTAATTATTGTCGTTGATAAATGGATCTTTAATTGGGAATAGCAATTTTGTTATTGAAAACTTCCAAGCCAAACTGGTTTGACAGCGGCATTTACTATGAACTTTGCTGAACCTAGGAGAATTTACGTAAACTAAATTAAAGTTTCGCAGACACGACGGGTGGAGAAAGCCGAACAAATTCATAAAAAGTATCAACGTTCCTTGTGATTGCAAAGCTCAGCTTTTCATATAATCTCACTGAGAATCATGCTGCAACCATGCTGAGAGCAATGCTTTGTTCATATAAGTTCGATTAAATTGACGTAGGCCTCTGTAGCATATATAGGGGCTTAGTCAACCATCTGGAAACTATTTTATACCTAGTCTGTCCGTAATATTTCAATCCACATAGTGGTGTTACTTGGTGGGCATCAAGCGGAAATATACCCTGTTCCCCATCTATGTGATTGTTCTAGATAACTGCCTTTATTCGTGTGGAACTTTTACACTTGTTCATGCGTTCGCATCGCAAGTTGTCTATTCCGCCCTGACGAGAAATGCAAATAGGTGCAGAATGTGTTCATATGCGAAACTTTGCTTTGGTAAACCATCGAGGAGGCTTCGTCCAAATCACAACTTTAGGCTCAATGAGGCTTCTTTTCACCGATCCATCACTTCAAACTATTTATAATAAACCCTTTGTGCCTATTGAGCAGCTTGCCATCGCGTGAATGCAAGAGGGATTAGTTACTCTCAAAATCTGAATTAGAACACAGACGCGCGGAGATTTTGCAGTGTTGCTTAGATCTCCCGCGCCTTTACTCTGGAATATGTAACTGATGGCATTTTGAAAATCACAAATACCGTTTAAAGCGCTTGATTAATTAAACATGAAATCGCGTTCAGCGACTACACTGAAGGTGAATTAAAAAGCGTAAAGGTTATCTATTCCCTCGGTAAAAACGAAAAAAAATATTTATACGTGGTTAACTGGTGACATTCAAAAACGAAAGCTGAACGTGGACTTCAATGGAAAACAATTTCATCATATGCTTGATTGCTTTAATTCGTTTAAAATGGCAACGTTAATTTGCGAAATGTCAGTGTTAATCAGTGGCCAAATAGCGGTGCACAATTCTTGCTCGCCTCTGCACGAGTCGCTGAAATTGACAAGACAGACGTTGAATTCATATGATATTTCCATGTACAAATATAGCAATTTTAGAAATCGATTTATCGAGCCGTGGTAGCCAATTGCAACTTTTATCTTCACTTGTTCACAGTACATTGTGCACTGAAGAAAGAACGAACTTTGATCGGATGGACTTTGTGGTGGTTAGTAGATCGTATTCACTCATTTACACGTGTTCGACTGTCAGACGATTTAAGCAAACCCTTTGGATTATATATTTATATATAGACCTCCGCAGATCATTCCACGCGAACGCTCAACTGTTATAAATCTTCCGGAGTGTCTTGCGGAGCGTTCTACTCATAAAGACTCAAACTTTATAAAACCGACCGTCAACGGTATGTCTGACCTAAACTCCTCTGACATCAGCAAGGTTACGAAGTCTAAGCCGTCCGCTCATCAGGAGGTTCAGCTGAAACCAACCGATTCAAATCTAGTGGTCACAGAGACAGTGACCTCAAAAATTCGCTGTTTAATCTGTACAGGAATCCAGAGAGATACGGCCTAGAACCTCTGTACGGTGATGGGTTTGGAAACCATCAGACCTACAGCAGTTACACGTTTGATTCGCCACCCAAGCTCCCGACATTTCGGTGAACCACATCTACTGAAAATAACACTAAAAAATGAGTAGAATGTGGAAACTGTTCTTTTAAATTCTTACTTGCCACGTGAGTTTACCAAGTACAATACTCGAATCTACGCCAACATGTCTCAGTAAGAAAAAAGTACGTCTTGTTCTTCGTAAGAAAAGCAACTAGCACAGTTTAATCCTTATAGGCGTTCCAGAGGCTGCCACTACGACGGAGGCTGTTAAACCACTATAACACGACTAGAAACAGTAGCATAAATGATAAGAGCGCGAGAATGTGTTTTGTGAGTACCTTCAGCATACCACGGTCATCAATTTACAAAGGCGATGGACCACCTTTCTTTAAACTCACTTTCCTAACTAGTGTAAAGACAGACTTCGCCAGATATACTTGGCGAGTACACAGGGAAAATATCACTAGTGACTAAGCACATTTAAAGCTGTCTCAGAAACACAAACGTAAGCATTGCCGTGCAAAGACACTGGACACTCAAATTCAGAAGACTTCATAAAACCACATAGGTCTGGCTCTCAAGGGGTCGGACCAATTGACTCCAACCACAAATCATCGGTACATACCAAAACCGTTATTAACTGTTTATACACAAATACGCAAAGTTTACGGAACAAAATAGTTGAATTAATTCATTTCGGCAATCAGTTTTCTGCTGACATTATCGCTGTAACCGAGACGTGGTTCCTTGATCAGGTGAATGATTGCAAGCTGGCGATTCGCAACATGATTCTGCTCCGGCGAGACCACTCAAGAACAGGTGGTAGAGTAGCTCTGTATTATCACTATCGTCTCCACTGCACAACAGTTTTGATACACGGTTTGGGCTGGAGGATACCATGTGGTGTAGCTTGCGTCTGGAATCGAGAGAGAACTACACCATTGGTGGAATTTACCGCCCACCCACTTCATCTGATGCCCATAGCGAAATGTTGCTAGAAATGATGCGTAATGCTGGAAATCTGAGTTGAACCCAATTACACATAATGGGTGATTTTAACTTTCACAGCGTTAAACCTAACGATTGCAATCTCTTGAGCACATATTTCATGAGATGCTAGAACAGAGGCATCTCGATCTTACGAATGCAGAAACTCACTGTTACAGCCTTCTATGATACATCGGTATGAAAATAGACGAAAACTTAGCATATAGTCAGAAAAGAAAAGCTTGAACATTTGATTTCAAACCCCGCAGCCGCACTCGAAAGTGGATGACCATGTGAAATTCGGCATGGGCTACACACAGGATCACACGAACTGACTTATCCTGAGGATATTTTCGAAATTTCTGAAACAAGGTGACGTCCCTAATTCGTGAAGACAAGCAATATCACCATCGGATGCTGATAGACGAGATGGAACGACACTCTAAGACACTCTACACGATTGTGAACAACACGACTAAGGTTAAACCAGGAGATTTTCCAGTTCAGACAGGACGAATTGACGGATAATGTCAGGGATACAGCAGATGCCCTAGAAACATTTTATGAGCAAGTCTTTTGTCCAAAGCATGTGTCCATGTCAACACCTTTGCCACGTTCAATAGAGGTTGAAAGCTTAAGTGATGTCGATGTTAATCCTACGGTTGTGTGAAAGCATCTACGCAGGCTAAACGTTAACAAATACCCGGGTCAAGAAGGAATAAAATCGACTATTCTGAAGCCATGTGAGCTGGAGCTTTGCTGCCCACTATATGAATTATTTGAACACACTAAATACGGGAATCTTACCAGGTGATTGGAAAACCGGAGCTATTACACCAATCTACAAAGGTGGCAGTCGTTCTGATCCGGCCAATTACAGCCCTGTGACGCTCCTTTCAGTGGTTTCTAAAGTATTGGAACGCCTGGTGTGTGAAAGTCTTATCAGGCACCTCGAGTGCCATGAAATTCTTTCTCAGACACAGCATGAATTTAGAAAAACACTCTGATTCTTGTCTAACTTGCTCACGACTCTAAACGACTGCACGCTAGCACTAGACGTGCATGCATGTTTCTTAGATATATCTAAAGCTTTCGATCGAGTTGATCACTGGTTACTACTGCAAAAGTTGCATAATTAAGGTGCCACTAGAAATCTACTAACATGGTTCGCAAGTTACCTGTCTGAACGCAAAGCGAAAGTCAGAATAAATGTCGATATTTCCCGTACTATTGAAGCCACGAGCGGTGTCCCTCCTTTGACGCACATGCACGCAAACATTAAAGTAACGATTCGTTTAACTTTCATACGTATAGCATATGATATTTTACAGCTATTTGCTTTCTTTTCACAATAAATCTTGAATTTATAACCTCAATGGAGTTCAGTTTTGTAGTCTATATGCTTTTATCGTCTAAAATGTGGGACTCAGGGGGTTCATTATCTGGAGCCGACAAACATTTTGGAAGTTATTTTTCTACTGAGAAATAGAGAAAATGGTTGCAAAGTAATGAGTGAATATTAGAAATTCATTTTTCACTAAAATAAATTTGAGGAAGTTAGAGTTTTCGGTACAGAACTAGATAAAATCGTCGTAAAATTTACGATCATTTCGCATGCTACTGATCTCACTCAGATTAGTGAATATCTTTCCTCAGATCACAGAAACACTGATTAATAATTAAGCACCCAGCATCGTTAAATCTAATTTTTAAACAGCTCATTGTTCATGACACAGAATTACATCGAACAATGCGATGCCTATTTGGAGCCGAACCGAGAGGGTGGTATGAGTATGTTGTTTCGGAAAAACTACTTGATGGCTAAACAAACTGTGACAATACACAGTTGCTGTTACATTGGCTTACTACAACGAACTCCGATGCTCAAAGTCGCATTCACGGATTGAGTTCGGGTAAAACGATGCAACTGTGTTGCTCAATAGCCGCATGCACATGATTATCAGTTTCAGGTCGTTTGCCCTCAACACAGGTGGGTTGACAAGGATGGAAAAGGGAGTATGGTTAACGAATATATTGTCACTCACACCATTGCGCTTACACATCCAAACCGCTTTCAAGCTTTTCGCGAGTAAACTTTGAAACACTGGCAACGTAGCAAACATAGTTCAAAGTTTGAAGCCATTGTTGCACGAGCAATAATAACAGAGTGAATGTTAGTTCAGCGATCAAGGCGCTTATAAATCACAAAATGATTAGTGTTTCTCAAATTCCTTGCACTTCCACGACACAGTCAGTTTCTGGTCGTATATTGAATCAACATGAACCCAGACAAACATGCAACAATGTGTTTTTGATTACATTTTCTTTTTTGTAATAGTTGTCATCCAATGGTACATGTAAAGCAATTGCTTTTTTCACTATAAAATCTTGAATATTGATTCTTGCCGTCATCATATGGAAAGGATAAAATCGATGTTCACTGAGCTTTGAAACCGATGAATATTTGTCATAAATGTTAGCCTTCGAAGACACTGTTAAACATGTTTTGTTCAACGAATCACAAATTTCCCCAACAGGATCAAAATTGATTCTGAAACTATTGGGTCGTTGGTGGTCACATTCCCGTGCTAAAATGTAAGCTCTTGTTTATTACAAAATAATTTTCAAATTCTAGCTTGGTGGTGCTGCATCGAGCTCTCGTAAGCTTCGCGTGCTCGCTTTAGTTTAATGAAAGTTTATTTACTTTATTCGAACTTAGATTTTACTCCGCAAAACTTCTCTATTTTAACAGACACGACAGAGTATGTGCTAAAAGTCACTTTGCTACAACACAAGTGGATTCGCTTACCTGCTGCTGTTGATCTATTTATTAACGACTGCCAGTCGTTGTGACCACGGTTGTCTTTTCTGTAGAACTGGTAGTACTTTCTTTGCTCTCGTCTGCAATGAAAAGTTTGATCACTGGTGTATAAGCACTTAAAAAGAAATTATAAATTTCTACAAATATTAAACATAATCAGAAGGTTGGCATATAAAAATAGCGTCATCAGACAGATTACCACTGTTCGAATATTATAGAACAACATGTCATCATTTAACCACAGAAATATTTTGGTTCAACATGGTCCTGAACAGGGTTTCATATGTGCAAACTGA
Source organism: Atriophallophorus winterbourni (assembly GCA_013407085.1). Taxonomy (NCBI): domain Eukaryota; kingdom Metazoa; phylum Platyhelminthes; class Trematoda; order Plagiorchiida; family Microphallidae; genus Atriophallophorus; species Atriophallophorus winterbourni. The sequence continues at coordinate 64,606 of JACCGJ010025295.1, forward strand.
TAAAGTTAACAACACAACCGCGTTCGGGTTGTTTGCCGTCATCAGGTGTAGGCGGCAAGATTAGTTTCAGTGAGCCTTGTAAAAGTGGAAAACAGGTAAACAAACTTAGATTTTAAAGCCACTGTCTAATAGGGTTCCTACAACGAACCATGGTGTTCAAACACAGAAACACATAGAATTAGTGATAGTGAAACACATAGTGGTCAAGCACTCAAGGTGCTTATGGATGACCAAAGTACTGTGTTGCTCACATCGCCCGCACTTACACACCACTACCGTTTTCCCGTCATCAGGTGAAGACGGTAAGATTAGGTTCAGTGAGCCTTGAAACTGTGGATAAGTGGTAAACAAAGTTATACTTGAATGCCACGGTTACATAGGGTTCGTACAACGAACCACGATGTTCAAACACAGAATTACATAGAATTCCTGGTGAAGCACTCAAGCCGCTTGCCCAAGATATTCCCAAGGATTATGAATACATGCTTTAGACCAATCATAGAATACGGTGTGCAGTCATGGTCTCCGTGGCTCAAGAAGGACTTATGTCGTGAATCTATCACCGCTAAACAAACTAGTTCTCAGCATCCAAAACAATCCTTATAAAAAAAGGATAGCTCAACTGAATCTGTTCGACTTTGCCTGTCGACGAATCAGAGGAGACCTTATCTTACATTACAAAACATTCAATACCCCAAACCATACGTTACAGGATTTATTCACGCGAAGGGATACGAGAATTTATCAGACCCATATGTGCTGGTGGTACCCCATTCCCGCCTGAACTGTAGAAGTTATTTTTATTCTGCCCGTGTCTGTTATACTTGGAACAGTGAACCTTCTGCCGTTGCTCAATCCACTAGCTTGCATATCTTTAAAACGAAATTAGACGAAGTTGTATTGAATTATTTGTTTTCCGAACACTTACATACTGCTTAATCCAATTCCTTATTTTGTTACATACACTTACGTTTCGATTTTTACCATCTTATGGTTATGATTAAGCTTGTTGCTTTTAAGGCCATTAAAAACCTTGAGTTACCTTGAATCGTCAAGTTTAACGTCTTTGGTTAGCTTTATTTGTCCTTTCAGTATTCTACGTCAGAATTACTTAGGAATATGAATATTGCCCGTGACGAATGGCCAAAGTACTGGCAATCTAGTTCTGTAGGGACGCGTAAGGGCATGCTAGAATGCTGGAATTTGGTGTCTAAAATCGATACATTTTCCGAAGAGTCTCTTAAATCGAAAGTATCAATAATACGGTTGTTGCAGCATCAACCATCCGCGATCAATTCGCTTTTACCAGAAACTCAATTACCAGTGGATAAAAGTTGATTGTAGAAAACGTCATTTGTACATTTGTCAGTGAATAAAATTAAGGGAAACGTTGGTAAAAGTTAATTTAAAAGTACGTCGTTTGGAAGGGTCTGACAGAATTCTGGTTTAACCTGCGACGCAAGATAAGTGTTCTTGAATAGCGCGATGGATAAGAACAATCAATGTACGGTTTTGATCACCTCCATTACCATGTCCGTCATAAAAGTGGAAAATTAAGGAGAAAACTCCAGATTTATAATTTGCTTGGAGTATTTGACTATATTTATATCTAACAAAATATATCAAGGAATATTCATATGACAGTGCAGCGAAGAACGAATAGTGTTCGCTTGTTTACACTTACACATTGCCCTAATATTTCAATAGATGATACAAATCCTCTCACTAATAAATATATTTTTCCAGCATGTCTGCATTTCTACGTTACTATAGGGAAAGCGAATGAAGACTTGCGTCTCGGGATCACAGTAGTAGAAAGCGTGGTTTGAGATGGAGCTGGTCATTAGGGATTCAAGTAATGTGGTATAAGTCGTATTGACACCATTGCTTGGTATTTTTGTATGAACAAATCGAGCTTTCGCGCAACCAAATACAACCTACAGGCAGCATGAATTCGGTATACAGTAGGCGCATCGCAGGAGCAATCATTCCATGGAGCGTCATTCCATCGGGGAATTCCTCAGTACGGAAGGTATTTGCGGTTTAGAAATATAATTTTTTGTAGCCCATGAACATAAACTGCCACACCAAACTGCTTTAAGGAACCAATAACGCAATCACTGCGTTCTTCTATCAGTTATCGCTGTTTCAGGGTGCTTGTGAATGTTGAACTTGTAGCTCATGAGCTAGGGTTTAGTAAATGTGAATGGTTCGTGCTGCGTTATAGTAGACCATTTATTAGATAATAAGGACTAATCTTTGATGTCGCTTCGGCTCTGACAGCTTTGGTGATTGACAGATGCCCTCAAAAGACGGATATATAATCTTGGGTCGCCGTTTAGCGTCACAGTGAAATTTTGTCGTTGTTGCTTCTGTTCCGCAAACACATTTGTCAGTTCGATCAAAACCTTTACTCTGGGTCTAATTTAGAAATAAAATATCCTTGATATCATCGGTTTTGACGAGTACACATATGAACCGATAATTTTTTAGATAATTCTGCTTCCGCGTGGTTTTATATTTTGGTTCAATTTAAAGCTTATGAGCATAAAGTTTGATATTTTTGCCTATTTTGAAATTTCACTCTCGGCTTTCCTTTTTATCACTAAAACAAAATTATTTCAGATAATTTGATAAAGTCTTGGTGCTATAATACATCTTTGATGTGCCTAAACGTTTAAGAATAATTATTTTTTCATTAAAGATATAGCATATATTGTACTAGCGGTTTTGGAGATTGGTTATTATATGCACTATGTTAGTTCGCGCAAATAAAGGCAGTTTAATAACCTCTGTTTTCTCTGTTTCAATTATCTTATACAATTCATCTATTTACGCAAACCATGGGAATTTTCAACAGTGATTTAGCTCACCTGCATTATCTTCGTTCTCCTCTAAGTTCGGTGTCCGTGTGAGCTCTGGGTTAGGATCTGAGATGTGTTCAAGAACAATGATTCACTTGATTCTAATACTCCATTTCAGTTTAATGTTAGTGTAAAATATATGCATCGTCTTTTAGGGAATTTTTAAGTGTTAAATGGTAAACTCAACCAGACTACCCAATTATTATACGTTGAAAGTAAAATCAATTTCCACCTTTTCACAGAGATAAAAGACCTTTGTAATTCAAAGTAAATCAAAGTTTTAATGGTATAAAAAGCAAATATTTCAAAGTAACCATAGATTAAAAATATAGGGCATGTGTATTCAGTTGCGAGGGTGGATTTGGTCAACATGTACTTGTCAAGTTAAGCCTTCAACATATTCAGGCTTGATGTAACGTTTCTTATTCTTGTCTGTTTGTGGTATGTATGTTCACAGAAGGCAGAACATTATATTGGTTAATTAAACCGTCTTTAGACCAAGAAATATTATGTGATTTTGCAAGTAAACAACATTTTTCCTTTAAAGAAAACGATGTAATCGTTGTTTCAAATTATAGCTTTTTCAACCACTTACCGAGCGTTTCAAGGCCATTGCTGACGGCAGTCAGAAACTGATTTCAGTGAATACGCGCGATAATAAATTTTAAGTTGCATTCATTTAGTAATTTTCTTCGACAACATGCAAGTGATCGTTTCTACTTGAATTAGCGCTCGAGGTTAATAAGCTCAGCAATGCTTTTGGGTAAATTTTATAATGTGATTGTGTTAATTTGATAATAGCAATCATAATCAATACATGCAAAAGACAATCCGAGGCAACACGATGCTTCACATCTCAATTATTCACACATTAATCACACCAACCTAATTTCTTAGATTGAGTCCAAGAAACCAACTTTGGTGTCAACATCAATGTTTCTATTACTCACTCGAGAGCATTGTTGCAATGGTGACCGTACTTGTGGTCATTTTCGAGACATCTAGAAACGCGATAATAGTTGACTTGTTTCCAGACGTCTGATAATAATTCTGTGGAATTTTCTGTATTAGGGGAAGTGGTATGCCATCGCAATTGAACCCTTCTAACACTCTGAAATGTATCAAGGATTTTTCTGTCTGTGGATAGAAGTTCGAGAAAAAACATTAATAATGTTATTAGTATAATAAAATACAGCGTGCAACCTGCTTATCGGACTTGTAAAGTCCCACATGTTTTCGAGGATTGCGGGCAACATTTAATGAAGAAAAATGAATCTTACGTAAACTGAGGTTTTGATCATCCATCCGCCTCAGTGATTTCCGACAAACGAAACACAGTGACACTGGTACTAACAAGAGTAATGCCAGCGCTATGCTTTGTAATTTTTTTACTCAGACAAAACTCGTTCCCATGGAACGTCTTATTACACTGACGTTTTATTGCTATTTTCGCATCAGATCTACATCTTCTATGCTAGTTCACTTAGTGGAAAATTATAAGTAAAGAACAACACATTCTGAGTTAGATATTTCTGTGTTCCATTAAAGTTTTCATCGTGTTATCATTTCGAGGATTTGTAATCTACTAGCTTTTGAGCCAGAAATATACACTTTAATCGAATTTGAATAGACAAGATCAATTACAATTTCTCAGTTGATTTAAAATGTGTTAATGTATGTAACAGTTGATTAATTTATAAAAAATGACATAAATTTCGGCAAATGAATTTTCATAAACGAATCAAAAGTATCGTCATTTTCGCGAAATGTTTGATCGAACATACTTCTTCATTGAATCGTTTGATCGTTTTATTGCTATTTTCGCATCAGATCTACATCTTCTATGCTAGTTCACTTAGTGGAAAATTATAAGTAAAGAACAACACATTCTGAGTTAGATATTTCTGTGTTCCATTAAAGTTTTCATCGTGTTATCATTTCGAGGATTTGTAATCTACTAGCTTTTGAGCCAGAAATATACACTTTAATCGAATTTGAATAGACAAGATCAATTACAATTTCTCAGTTGAGTTAAAATGTGTTAATGTATGTAACAGTTGTTTAATTTATAAAAAAAATGACATAAATTTCGGCAAATGATTTTTCATAAACGAATCAAAAGTATCGTCATTTTCGCGAAATGTTTGATCGAACATACTTCTTCATTGAATCGTTTGATCGGAAAAGACCAAATGACTCTATTTTTGATAATTGAAACTTTTGTTGATGTTCTATTCCTCAGATCCCTGCATCGAGCAACAGAGCATATTATACATTGATAAATCACATTCTGCTATTGCGATTTTATTATTTTCGTTGGACGTGCAAATTCTTTTTGTCACTGGTTTCACATTATAACTCTGTTGATGCTGTCTTCCTTAATGTTTGCTATTATTATTATTATTCGCAAATTGTATATAACGTATTATTGCGAATTTTCATCAATGAAATCGCAAAAAACGTGCCTGAATTCCAATAATGAGCAAACGTTATATCTATACCGCGAGCAGATATGAACGACTGCAACGCATACTAATATTCAGTTGGATAATTTCGATAATCTCTAATCGAATCTAACTGTCTTTATCTGATGAAAGTGACTTAATGTAGTGTGGCTGTAATTTTCGTTTACCGGAAAACTTGCAACTATGTATAAGATGTAGTTTAAGTCCTTAAGTAAACGACAAACCTCATTTTTGTTAAAAAGCATATAGTATTCAGCTGCTGTTTCTATGCGGAAAACACAAAGCCCTCCAGTGGGAATCAATTCGTCTTCGGACACTTGAATATGAAACTGTGATCCATAAAGATACTTTTCACATCGGGCTACAATAAAAAATAACAGACAATATCTGAACTTAAAAGTGATAAAATTATTAATTCTAAATTTGTATATTTTGTATGCTATAATCCAAATGGGCTAAATGTTATCCATCATAATTTAAAATACGGTGACAGTTTTAGTTAAGTTTTCTCCGTGTTTTCATCGATCTACAACTAATAACAGCGACTCAAAAAATATTGCCGAATAAATTAGCACTTGAGCGGTTATTGATCGTTGTACGAACCAGGTGCAAATTTGTTCACTTCGCTGCCACTTTTTCAATATGCATCTAAACCGTTAGCGGAGTGTGTTTGCTGGAAATGTTAGAAGTACAATTCTGGGTTCCTGGAGTACTCAAATAAAATAAACTCATACACTACTAGTTGATCTTGTTTGTTTCCCGTTATTATGTAATAATAACTCTGACAGTAGTTGCCCAGCATTTATAAAAAATAAATGTAAAGAAATCCCCAGGAACAGATGAGGTAACTCCAAAGCTACTCAATGACTGACATGTGCAACTCTCTGAGTCATTATCTGACATTTTCATTCACTTGCTCCAAACTGGAAACTGGGATAAATAACACCCTTTGACATTGGTGGTTGCCATTCTTGTGTAAAAATTACAGGAACGGGACTCTGCTCTTTTAGGTATCAAAAGATTTTTGAACGAGCAATAACTACAGAAATCGTAAAAATCTGGAAACAAACGTAGTTTTGTAAGTTGCCCAACACGGATCTCGCGAAAGTCGTTCTTGCCCAAAAATTTGCTGCGTTTCATGAAAAAAATCAATATTTTTCCTAAGAAGTCGTCTTATGTTACTTAAACTTGCAAGTGATATTCCATTATTTATTCTGTTTTGTACAACACTGGGTTTGTCGCAACTGTGACTTTTGGTGACGTAATATTTGGAAAGTAATATGTGCAATATCTTACCGTTGCTATCTTGTTTTTCTATTTCTGAAAAGATAAAAATACTTCTGTACCTGGCACTACAAGAAATATTTTATACTAAGGATCATTTATTTTGTACTTGTACACCGCACTACAAAACTGGTGACCGGACTATGCAACTTGCCATACGAAGAGAGAATTGCATCTCTCTCATTGCATCTCTGAACCTTTTTTGACTTCGTACCGTCGTATCAGGGGTGACTTCATCCTGATGCTCAACATTCCGCATACAGTGAATCACCCACTTGAACACCGGTTTCATCGGCAAGAAGTACGTGGTAGCAGATCTCATGACTACAAGTTAACCATTCCACACTCTAGATCAAATTGTGGAAGGTTCTTTTTTGCTGGCCGAGTTTGTTTAATAGGGAACTCTCTGCTCTCACATATCATTTGTGCATCAAGCCTGAACATGATCATCACTGAACTTAACAATTGCATGTTGACGAAATCCAACATCGCTGACATTCCATATTAGCATAAGCTGACATTTCTTATTAACACAACATATTTGCTGTTTTATGCATTATCTATATTTTTAATCGATGGTGAGTTTAAAGCATTTGTTTTTCAGACCATTAAAACTTTGAATTGCTATGAATTACGCTCAAACCTGTCGAAAATTGGTTAAGGTCACTTAACTCAAAGTCACTACTCACACTGAATATAGTAAGTTTCGTCGTGATATCTATTCGAATCCGTTTTGTTTTCTGTGAAATTAAGTGCCATCAAGAATTTTGTGAACTCAACCAGCGAACCGAACTTCATTCAAAATATCGTAAACAATCGTGTCGATAAACCCACTCTAGAACGTGTATGTTCTCCAAAGTGAGTTAAAGATACGAAGGCTTTCAGCGTACACAAGCCACAAGTCGCGGGTAATCAACGAACACAAAAGGCCTGTATGCAAATAACTAGTATTTGCTGTACTCAACAACCAGGGGATATGATGATTCCAGGAACTGATAATTGTTATTCACTCAATCGTTAAACTTATATACAAATTCTTAACCGTTCATCCAATTGTGGACTGTTCCGGTCTGATTAGCAATGTTTTCATAGAACAATTCGCCTGGATAAAAAATTCAAAACATCGAGTTATTTAAATTTTGCAGGTGAATCCCACATTATTCACAGCTACATAAATAAATCCTTGAGAAACATGGATACTAATACAGTGGAACCCACCTACAACGAACTCGCTTACAACGAATTCCCGGTTAGAACGAATACACCATAATTTCCCAAATAAATTCCTTCTTTGTAAGCCTATTTAAAACATTCGTACAACGAATCTGTTCGTTACGAATCTCGCTTATTACGAACACTGTACACGTTCCCGTCAGCTATGTTTGTTCAATAAAGTTCATACATACAACGAACTGGCTTTGTCTTGCCTTTAACCCACAACGCTCCGTCAAGAGTGGCCTGCAGTGCGCTAAGAATAGAACTGACAGCTTGGCGAGACACAGGCAGCCTGGCCTACCGTGTGCTAACTGACTCGCACACACGCACAAGAAAATCACGTGAATTCTCTGTGATTGGTAATCACAGACTCATGACAAATTGCAATCACTCAGGCAGACACTTCATTCCCTTCTTACGGTTACACGACAGACAACGAAAACGAGAGCAGTTTAGCCTAGAGAAAAAAGGGAAATTTTAGCTGAAGTGGAGGATGGCCAAATGACAAAACCTGAAATTGCTAAAAAAACATGGCATAGCAAAATCAACGCTGTCCACCTGCAGCTGAAGAAGCAACTCTCTGAAACATTCATGCCATTCGTTTTAAATAAATTTACTATTATTAACATGAACTTGGAATTATTGTTGTGATCTGTGTGCTGTGGCATCATCTATTCATCAAATTGATTACACGCATGCAGAAACACAAAGGTAAGATATTCTTCACTACTTTATTGTTTACACGTGTACAGAAAAACGGTGCCAAAATCACGTCTGACAATGCGTTTTACTTACAACGAACTCCGCTTTTAACGAACATTTTACTCTCTCCCCAGCGATTCGTTGTACCCGGGTTCCACTGTATGTTGTCAATCGATTTAAACAATCCGTGGGTTTTTTATTAATGCTGGTACACTAAAGATTTCGAAATTATATTGAGCTGCTGGTAAATTCTTTCCGCGCAATCAATCCTCGAACAGTCCTACTGTATTAACTTTAAGTGCTCAAGAGAAGTGAACCTATAACCTCCTCATACGGATGTTATTCCGTCACTCGCCCAACACAACGGATTCGTCGTGGTTGTAATCAATGGGTATGGAGAATAACTTCAAGGTTTACGCTTGATCTGTGTGATCTACACAAATAGATCACGCTAAATTACCTACCACAAGTTTCAGTAGCAGCAAATAGTTTTTTACGAGAAATGAAGATTTATAAATGCTCATATAAAATTTTGAATAAATCATGCAAAAGTGCTCTCTGACTCAATCGCAACCAAATTTGTACTTACTTGCATTCGCCATGCCGAAAACTGTAAATGAGTTGATACAATGTTGAAATGTATACATAACAAGAAATGTGTTATTCACAAAAATATAATTACCCAAATGTATTCAAAGAAAACATCGTAAAAATCAAAATAAAACACCTTATTAAAACAAAGCAATCTACTGTTTTCTCATATCGTCAATTCACAGAAGTAGCAATGTGTGTAACTCACAATAAGCAAGATATCATTAGAGATAATAAAATTGTTTTCACTTCTATCAGTCGAGTTATTGGATTCAATGAAAAACGTTTTCGCCACAGTTTGAATGCTGCAATGCCAGTTTTCTAACTGAATCTAGAATATTTTCATTATATCGTAGTTTTCCATTAGGTGAACGTCCTACCTGGTGAATTCATATGAAACCATTGCTAATGGGATCTGTGATACCAGTCTATGTATCTACGGGATCGAAGCTTAACTGTCAGATCACTGGAGATGAGCATATATAAAGTGATTATAGCCCCGGCATTACAACCCAGAAGCGTTTTCTGGTTGTATTGCATATTAGGTGGAACAAGTGGTAAATTGTTTTAAAGACCAAATTAATATCGTGATGGCAAACTGCCTGAAACCCATTGTTTTGTAGAGTAAGAGGTGTGTAAGGTTTCCAAGAGTGAAATTTAGGTGTTTTATATTAAATTATATTAGGTATTAGATTATAGATGTAATTAGATAAAGGTTATTATATATCTAACATGAATGCATTTTATTTGCTGCTTGCATCGCGTTACTTCGAAATATGCACTTTCCCGTTTCCACACTTATGTAGACTCATTAACTTTATCTAATAACCAGCAAGGGGTGCAGTATATTAGAGTCGGGGTTGTGGAAAAAACCTCAGATTATTATCCAATACATCCGTACTTACGTGTGTTTCCAAGCCAAGTCAACAAGAGTATTTTCGTGCTGTTTCAACTATCAGCGAATTATTACTGTGCTAAATTCGTAAAGCGTGGATAATTTGAGCTTCTAGTTTTGGTATATAATTTGATAATGTCACATGCAATATAGATTAATTTTACATATGTTCATAGATCTACTTAAAATGAATGACCTTCAGAAACACGAAAGTGTTTTGCGATCAGATGCGACGGGTCGGAGAAGAAAAATATGTTGAACACATGTTTTTCCGAGCGCAGTGTTTGCCGATTCTGAGTGTTTTGCCGGATCATTCGTTCACCAAAGCATTCATTGCCATCGAAAATGTAGTAACTCACGTTCTGGAAATAAGAGATAAAGTTCACAGTGTATTGTACATTCAGGAATTAGCTAGATGTGATGAGCGAGCAGTTTGATGTTCAAAAAGTTCCCACATGAAATTTGGTGGAATATGTGACTTGTGAGGCTTTAAATGGTATTGCAAATAATTTTTTGTTAATGCTGTTAAATATTCAACCAGCTAAACTAGTGAAACGTGACAATCTAAACCGATGTTAATTAGCATTGGCAGTCATCTCTTTTAATCATATGTAAACGTAACATAATTTCTTTTCACACAGCGTACCACATATCAGGTTTCGTGCCGAAACGAACTAAGAGTAACAGCGGAATACCACATGGGTCTGTGCCAGAACCGATACATTTTCTTCTATGGATAAACGATTTTTCCACAAGTATAACATCAAAAATCGTTCTTTTAACGGTGGAAACTTGAATTTAGATGCATATCAGTCCTGCTACAGATTGTGAGAAACTGCAAAGGAATTTGGATATCGTTTCAGCTAGGGCGATCGATTGATATAACCTCCAAAACACAGAATATTCTTTGGACAGGAACTAAAATCTTGGCACGGTGCACTTAATCGAAATGCTCTGAAGTATGGATTTGCTCGGACATAAATAGCACAGTCCACTGGAAGAATGTGTATTGATATTTGCGTAGATTATTTGGTAACATTTGAAGTATATTTTGAAGAATGACCCTGGTAAAGTTAAAAGGATAATAAACGTCTGCCCTCATCTAACGATGGAGCATGCACTAAAGGTCAGGTATCCTTGGTCTCGGAAAGATATTACATTCTATGATAAAATTTATCACGAGACAAAAATGTTGGTTACAGTTTATCGGAATGTTCCGAACGGTGAAATTTTACAATGTCTGGGTGTATGTGAATTTACCAAAATGGATAATGCACGATATCATTTTTACTTACAAAATTGTGTCTAGCAAAGTCTAAGACAAGGACATTTATTTTATGATTACGGTGAAAAAGTGGCACTCAGACATTTCATATCCCTTTACATCCCAAGTTTTGTATTAAATGTAGGAGCAACGATTCGCTATATTCTCTATATTTGTGCGTAGTTATGCACCTCAACAGGAGCTGGCCGCTCATACAATGCGATATTTAAAGCGAAATTGTAGTTACATATGCAACCGAACATCATTCATGACTCATGCATCATTCATGACTCATGCATCATTCATGACTCATACATGTGACCTACTCTACTCGTCATGTACTAATATTTTTCGCATTTCATTAGGTCGTAATTCTGTGATCGTGTAAAATGTTCACTTTTTAACCAAAATTACTTCAATCCAAGAATCCTTTAATCATATGATATTAATAACACATTCATCTTCAGCGTCCCGTGTAATAGTATAGAAACGTTATACAATGCTGAATGTAAGGACGTCCGAAATGAGAGATTACCGGACATCACGATACGTAATTTTAAGTTTCATTTAAATTAAACGCATGAACTATTTATTTCAAGCACTAGCTCATTTTAACATTTAGATTATGCATAAAACTTTAATGGTTTTTGTGCTTTTAGACCAAAAGATTTAGAAGAATTGGCCATAGCAATATCTGTAAGCTTATTTCAAATAAAATTTTGAAGAAAAATAGCACTTTTGCGAAACAGATTGTCATTTAGTAATCACCCTTATAAAATGAAATCGTTTTAATTATTTTGAATTTGAGAGCGTGACAAATTTCAGTACATTCTAAATTTGTTGGGAATGTCACAAATGTGTACGTAATTCTTATGATAAGCACTTTATTTTTTAATAATCTATTATTATATATTACATATAATGTGTTGGTTAATAATAACGCAGTCGTCATAAACTAAATGGACTTGCGGAACGCATTACTCACCTCTGCCTTGTTAATCTGCAATTGAATTTGTCCGGTCCTGGAAGCTCTTATGCCGTAAAGACAAAGTTCATTTTCAATCAAACTAGGTTTCAAAATCTGTCCTCCGTAGCCAAAGTAAATGGTTCGCACATCACACTCTGATCCACAGATCAATTCTGTCAAGAAAACGTGAAGATGTTTCATGTAAACGAATACTTTGGATATATTAGTAAGCATCGTACGCTGGATTCATTAGGCTATTTTATAACCCATCTATCAGCTATTCAGACTTTACATTTGTATCCCAGTTTCCACGGAAATTAGACCAGCATTGGTGTAGGCAATAACAGATTAATCGCACACCATTGTACTGATAATCAAATGTATTAGGCACATCGATCATTCTCCAGTGTCTACCGAATTTATTCTTCACAATTATATACATTGAACATATCACCAATTTCGTTCTACAAGAAAGATGTTTCAAATCGATGAAATTGCATCTTGTTAATGCGAAAAATCTTTGTACATAAATCCCCATAATTGTATGAAACTTGACGTTCGAAACTACATTTTTGCCGAAGCGTCGCTATCTGTAATAATCATTTGTGACACCGCGTCAAGTTTGCAGAATTTACCAAAAAGAAACGTATCAAGGTCTTAGGTGTCGTGTTTCAAGGCAATTCGAGCATATCACAATTCTGCTGCAAATCATTAATTTCTCATACTTTACTTCTGCGTACCTTGTCATAGTTCTGTTGCGATAAGCCTAAACTAATTTTTAGTTTCATTTTCTTTTGTATTTACCGTAATATTTTTACAGTTAAGCTATTGTTTTTCCAGCACTCAGTTAAAAATCTAACTTACTCAAACAAACAACAAAATTTAAATCAAAAGTATTTGATGTACAAAATATTTTCCTTTAGAAGACGTCATACCCCATTTGAAACAACATTTATTTTAATGTGATTAATTAATTGACAATATTTTTTATGGAAACGTCTCACTAACTACTCACACTAACCTCACACTGGAACATCATTCAGTATCAATTACTCTTTCTAAGCTATCGCATTGCAGTCTCGGATATCACAGTTCGTTTGTCTCCATCGCCTCGAGTTATTTGAACTCAAAGCTATCTCGCTAAGATGATGTTTATAAATTGATAGTCTTTCTGTACTAAGTATATATTGAATAGTAAATATGAGTTTGGATCGATAATTCCGAATGCCTTCGAATCAATATTTTTATACGCTTTCCGTTAAAACTGGTTTTATTTAAACTGAACGCATCACAAAATCTAGAAATTACATTACATTACATTAAGGTGTTTATCGTTTCAAAAAATATTATCAAAATGAATTTTAAATTGGCGGATAGATTGTGTTGCTCACTCTCATTATACACTCTTGTTGTGTTTGCCTTCGCTTGGTTGAGACAAGGGTAAGTTTAGTAAATCATTCAAACGATGAGAAAAATGGGAAGATGGACACGGAATTAATGATATCAACATCCTACGCCGGTAGTCAACTGCAGAATAGAGTAACGACTTCAGGTCAAGTGTTGAAACGTTTAAAAATATCCCGTATATTGTACCAATCACATTCATACTTGCACAACGTCAATTGTGTGTTGTTTGCCAGGTTATACCGCATTGTTTATGCACGGAACCAAAATCCAGATTGCTATCAATGAAATCGTATTTCATTTTCCTGTGGCGAATCAAACATTATTGTATTTTGCGAATTTCTATCTAATATACAGCGTACAGAACGCTTGAATGAAATGAATTATTTTTCAACCAAGTACGTTTACCAACTTACCTGCTGCTAAACAAAACGTGATCAGACACAGACAGATATTCATATTGTTCAATGTGTGGTTTTTTCGATTTAGTGTGTTTATATAGCGCAACCAAATCTATACCGCATTGCGAAACAATGTTCCATATGGAATGCGTTTGATCCTATGTGTTAAGAAAATTTTCTATGGTTTCTTATGTGCTCACTATTGTTTTAGAATGCTTTGTTACGCTGCTATTAATACAATGCGGTAAAATTTTATTCAATGTAGATGAAGTTATTTTCAGGTAGCACGTATTGGTACACGTTGTTTCAATTCATCAAAATAATCAAGAAAAATTGGAAATAATGAAACCGGTTAGGACAATACATTATGCGGTGTGATACCCGAAACAATGTTCCATATGGAATGTGTTTGATCCTATGTGTTGAGAAAATTTTCTATGGTTTCTTATGTGCTCAGTATTGTTTTAGAATGCATTGTTACGCTGGCATTAATACAATGCGGTAAAATTTTATTCAATGTAGATGAAGTTATTTTCAGGTAGCACGTATTGGTACACGTTGTTTCAATTCATCAAAATAATCAAGAAAAATTGGAAATAATGAAACCGGTTAGGACAATATATTATGTGGTGTGATACCTGATTGTCGGTGCGGCCTTGAAATTTCTTCAATATTTGATAATGGTTTCAGAATAAAACGTTTAAGAGCATTGAATACAGTTGAAATTTAAGTTAACCTTTAAATAATCTATTGTGGAAAGCTTTCGAATGAACTACTAAAATCATGGTGACTAAAATATTTGGGAAATTCGGTGTACATATTAATACTTTCGATTTTCATTGAAGCGCTTACATCACATATAAGCGTTTTGCTGTTGCTCTAATTCGCATGCAAGCTTAAACCTTATTTCTTACATGACTCGGTCTATGATATGTTTATGAAAAACTGATTGGGAAACTTGTCGGTTAAAGCTCTGAAGGTTCGAGGCAATTAGAACCTTCTTCTGAACTATGTGAATCTCCGTAGATATTTGTAACCTATTCATGATCATAAACGTTTTTGTGGCGAAATATACGACAAAATTTGTTTCAATCAGACATTTTCGACTCAAATATTCAACATGGTGAGGATATGATGCATGTTCAAGAATTCAGGGATTTCTATGTTAAAAAGTTAATAACTTAGAGCACCACAGGTTCACGGTATGAATGAAAATGTGAAAAATGTAATAGTATAAAAGGAATAGAGAATATCAAATGTAAGGCTAACGATAGACGTCCTTTTGCATGTATAAGCCCAATTTTGCTTTGAACCTCGCCAGGCAAGGAGAGTCAAACACATGTTGGGGTTGGGAATCCCAAAGAAATATAGCACGTACGACACAAAATGGCATCGACAATCAATACGTGAACTTGGGATGTAAAAGAATATGCTATGTCCGCGTGTTAGATTCTGATGACACATATCAAGCAATTGTCTTAGTCTTGTCCTTCGGTAGACACAATTCTATAGGTCAGAATAATATCGTGCCGTATCCTACATTGGGAAAACTCACATAGACCCAGGCGTCGCAATCTTACGGTGTACGGTACATTTCGAAGACCCATCACGAACTTCGTTGCTCTGTGATAGGTTTAATCAAAGAGAGCAATACGTTTTCTCATCCAAGGAGGCTAAACCAGTACCGCATAATCCATCGTAGAGCAAATCTAGACCAACATTATCCTTGGTGAGGCTAGAACGCTTGATTTCAAAACGCGCGCAAATTTCGTATTACTCCAAATTCGCTATCTGATACATTTTAATAATATTAATTGTGAAATTTTCATTATGAAGGTTAGTTTTGACCGATTTGATTTTACCGCTGTTTTACATTAAGTAATGCTATAAATCGAATTGAAGCACTCTTAATAGTGTTTGTGTTTTATTAACAAATAGCATCACAGAACGAGCTAGATTCGATAGTTAATTTGGCCTTCGTTATCGCTTAATCGCTTGCTATCATCTACGAGTTGTATCCAACTGTAATCCCTGTGGCTATATTTTCTGAACCAGCGGTGGAAGTTGAACATCCTGCATATATTTATAATCACAAGTGAGAATATTAACGCCATTCAAATTTGAATTCGTGAGCAAGTAAGCATTTATTTAGGTTCTGCATGAATGTGGCAGAAAATGAATGTTTCATTTTTAGCTATGGTTAAAAAAGCTAATTGCATGCATTTCCGTCACACACACCACGACCGGTTTCGTGCTTTTTGCACTGATCACGTTGGGACAGTAGGATCAGGATCTGCATTTGCTTGAAACAGCGGAGGAATAGTAAACAAGTTGCGCTTATATGCCACTGTTGGATATGGTTGGTACGATCATTTGCCACTTTCTTTATTTGCTCGTAGGTTGTAACTCTACAGTTTACACCGATCACAAGCCACTGACTTTTGCACTGCACGCATCCACGGACGGTTATATATCAAGAAAGATGCAATAACTGGATTATGTATCCAAGTTTAAAAGTGATATACGATATCCCTCCGGTCTATTCAACACCTTCGACGATGCACGGTCAACCAGAGCAGAATTGACTTGAAAACTTTGCCGGTTCACCACTCAGAAAATTAACAAGTTATACTCTTATTGACTTTTGAGTTTTGTATACTTCAACAAACCCCGCCCACTAGTTCCGCTGAATCTGATAATGTTAATTTTTGAACTATTAAGTGGGTTATCTCACCTTTGCATATACGAAACCAGCGTTCAATTCCTTTGGCCGGCCATCCACAAGGATATTCATTCATGGACTAAAATTTGCTTTATTACCATAAAAGCACAGTGTGGCAACTCACCATCAATCGCCAAACACACGCCAGCTTGCATGCGATCGTTTGCAACATGTTCGTTTTGAGTCCGTCGATTCATTAGCACTTGTTCTTACATACTGACGCATTTTGGCAGCTTTACTACTCGGCCGTGGCAGCATGTGGTCGCCCAACCAATTCGATATTCATGTCCAGTCTACCCATCAGACACCGTGTAAGCTAACACCGAGTAAACTGATAGACACACATTGCGAGGCCTAGGACTACAATACTGATGGTTTGGTACTCGATTCTTACTCCATTCAGAAGATATGCACTATTTACGAGATCCAATAAGGGCGAAACTTGACTCCAGTGCTTCAATTGTGGACCATCGTGATTGAATTTATGAATGACTTGTTACTCATGAGTAGTCAAAAATATAAAGAAAGAATTCTCCGAAACACGTGAGAATGCAAAAGTTTATAATGACATTTGCCACTTTCTTCATCTGTTTGTAGGTCGTAAATCTACAGCTTACACCAATCACAAGCCACTGACGTTCGAGTTGCGCATCCACGGGCGGATATATATGAAGAAACGTGCAATAACTGTATTATGTTTCTAAGGTCATCAGTGATATACGATATCCCGCAGGTCTATCCAACACCGTCGATAATGCATGATCAATCAATGGGGAATTGATCGTTTATTTATCGAAAGAAGGTATTTTACTACGTCATCAAGAAAGGTTCTTTTCAAAATGCTTGATCTTATAGACTAGACTCCAAGACTGCTCAAACGCGTTATTTCTTTCCACTCTGGCATGAAGGGTTCGGTCCCCTTAAACGGTTGCAGCTCAATAGCTTTTAAAGTTCACAGAAACGTCAAACAACAGTTTGTTTCAGTTTTCAGCTATACGGCATTATCTTCGCTTTGCTGCTAAAGGTCACTTTCATGATGAAAAAGTTATTTTTCCACGCACGCGAAGTGATGGCAGCCTTTTCAACCTGGACCACTTAAGAGCACAGACTAACGTAAGGGATATGCTAATCTGTAACCGACTGTTCGCTGAAGATGCTTATTCCCAAGAGCAGCTTCATTAGCTATTGGACTGTTTTTCAACGGCATGAAAAGACCTTTGGCTGACTGTACGCATGAGCAAAACCAAAGTCCTTGGTCAACAGACTTTATTGCCATCCCATCGTTACTGTTGAGAACTGTCAGCTTGAAGCAGTTCATAATATCACATATCTTGGTTCAAACTTCGTGAATAACCTCTGGCTAGACACAGAGATTGACAAGTAGATTAATAGACCAGCTACCATCCTGTCCCGTTTAAAGTCTCGTTTCGGGCCAACTGCAAGTTGATTGTAAAGACAAAGATGAAGGTACTTACTATATGCTCTTCTCTACGGCAGTGAAACCTGGACCATCCTTGCAAGACACGACAGGAAGCTGAATGCTTTTCATTTACCAAACATCATCCGTAAATTGAACATCGTGGATGGACAAAATGTAAGAAGTTACTACAACAGTGCCGCCAAGTCTGGCTTAGTCGTGTGTACAGAATGGAAAATGGTCGTATTCAATAAGATGTAAATAATTAAATAAATACTTAATTAATTCTTTGATATCCAAGGCATACTAAGCATGATCAATAACCAACAATTTTTCGTATAAACAAAGCCAAATATGGCAGTCGTTAATAAATTCTCAAGGTCAATCGTGCAGGGTAATTTTTACGTTCGATATAATAATGAAGGTAAACGGCAATTAATTGTTTTTACAAAGATTCAATATGCCAGCTGTTATTGTATGAAATAAAATGAAAAAAATAAATGTCCTGAAGAATTTTGGAGCTCGACGGATATGATCTTTCAAGATATGGGAAATCACGAAGAGGCTAAGTAGTCAAAATTTTCACATGTGATTGTTCGAAATAAAAGTCTGTTTTTGAATGGATGATGTATTTTTCGCGGGTTTTTGTAGAAGATTCTGTGCGGCAGCGTTATATCATCTATGGGCCTGTTTTGTTTACATGGGAGTAACTTACACAATCTGGAAGGTAAAAACTAAGAGACTAAGTGAAAAGTTCAATATGAAAGTTTTAACAATAATTTCACTATTACTACCCAGGAATGTCATGATTATATAGTTCTTCCAGCGAGATATCTAGGTTGAAAACTTTCATTAATTTTTCATAGTTAGGAATGAATCTATATGTGTTTGAAAATCATGTAAAGAGGCGCTGTCTTAGGATTTTCGTGTTTCCATGCTAAAGCATACTTATTCAGAAAAAGTTTCCCCTTACGTTCGTGTGGAATCTTGCTAGTTCCAATATGTTATCTTGATTTCTTAAATCATACTTAGAATCTTATCGGAAGCGAATAGTCGAATTTATATCTATATAACCAGTAGATGTTATGCTAAAAAACAGTATAAGGTTGAGTCTAATTCAACGGAGTCAAAATGGTTCTAGCATGAGCTGATTACATCTTTCTATATATGATTGATACGAGCTATTTTCAATGATTGATTTGGTAAAAGTACGTTGTACGTTTTCCAAAACGATGTTATCGGTTTTTATGCTGCTATATATTATATTCAGTAATGAAAGAAAGGTATAGTGAAAAGTTTATACTGTTCTTACTTACAGTGTTGGCGAGTAAAGAACTTATGTATCATATTTACACGCGAGTTCGCCTTCGAGATCACGTGATGTATATGCTCGTTGAATGTAAGCGATGCAGAATATCTGAACCCAAGATCACTTGTACAGTCGATCATATGAATGGGCTTACTATTAAAAAGAATTGATCTATCAGGCATTGTACATCTTAAAGTCATGAACTAAGATTTATCTACAGAGGATGAGTGATCATTAATTTTACTCCAGTTGGATAATGCAGCCAATTCTTTGTTCAGTCTGTCAATGTAAGTTTGTGCTTTTGAAAACGAGAAAGAAATGACTACTTTCATGTCATCTGCTAAGAACAAGGATTTACTATGAGATATGACCGTATGTACATCGTTTATATATAGGATAAAAAGTGATGGACCTGAAACACTGCCTTGTATCACGCCACTTGGGATCTATGGGTGCGCGATCTGTCACCATTGACCTCAACGCAGTATGTGCGATCTGTAAGCAAAGGGGTGAACCAATAGAGAAGATTCTCACCTATACTAATTGATCGTAGCTTAGATTGTAATAGTTTATGCGGTACTGTATTGAAAGCTTTACTTTTATCAAGGGAGACAACTATGACTGATAAACCATTTTTAATTGAGCTTGTGATGCAGTCTAAATATTCTAACTGGCAATTGATGAAGGATCTTTTGCTAAGGAAGCCGTGCTGTGCCTTAGAAAAGATACTAGGTGTCAGGTATTCTAGTATACCTTTCTTAAAATTTTTTTCAATTGATCGTAATAGGAAAGCTGTATGGTTTATCAGTCGGTATTTCGTGACTAAGTGTTTCGAGCCACCTTTGTATCTGGGTATAACAACTGGGTGTTATTATTCTGCCAGAAATGTACCAGATTCGATAGATGCTTTGAATCAGTTCAGCAAGTGAAATTTAAAGTCTTTGCCACACATTTTGCATATGGCTGGAGGTATGCCTGCTATGTCAGGCTTACGACGGACAGTTGATTGCTGACATAATTACCTTATATCACTCAGGTTTTACTCAAAGTATTTAGTGTATTGGGCAAACGACGTTGACTGCTTGTATAAACGTAGTTTGAATTGTTATGGGTAGAGTTAAAGTATAGAAGGTATTCTTTACAGATAGCATCAGGTGAACTAATAATTGTTTTAACTACAGGTGAATTACAATATTTGATAATGAAATCTATGTTGCTTGGAGAGTTGGATAGAAAAGTTTACTTAGTGATTTCAGCTTATCCTGATTTACTTGGGATTTGTTTTTTCGGCTCTAAGTGTGTTGTCTAAATCATATCTGTGAATTCTTGATAGTTCGTAACAGCGAAGATGAGCAAAAATATTGTGCGTTTCAATAGCAACAGAATGTAGCTCCATTCTTACTGTCTCCACCTGATGACGGCAAACAGCCAGAAACCGGTAGTGGTGTGTAAGGGATGGGGATGTGAGCAACACATTACTTTGGTAGCTCCATTCTGTTTTTTTATTTTCTAGGATTTCGTTAAATTTTTACGCATAATGAGCTTGTATGACGCCTCCATAAGTAAACCTTTAATTTTTGAATGAAATGTTGAAGAGACCGTTGTGAAAACAGTAATTTGACCTTTGGACAGACCGCTTTTGCTGTACAAATACGTTAGCAAAAGAGATATGAAAGCTGTTGACGTTGACCGTACAATTTGGAAGAACTTGTTCTTGACCGCTTACTCCGGGGGCATTGTGTAGAGTGGCATTTCAAAGCTGTTGTCTGTTAAACTAATATAAAGCTGCCTACGTACAAGTGCCTCCAATCGGCCGAGCACTGCCAAACGATGTGAGCGCTGTGGGAAATAAAACACCATTTTATCCAAGCGTTGAGTTTATCACCATCTAATAGCTCAGACGAAGGCTCGTTAGGCTCACAAAAAGTTTTTTAAACAATATTTTTTCGGAAAACACGTGCTCTCAAATTAATTTCGCAAAGCATCAGATAAGGTGAGCTACATTACTGTAGATAACAATTATATTTGTGTCTATCGCTATCAAAGATGATGTATCTGAACATGATAGTGAATAAGAGGCGTATTGAGGAAATAAAATACTCAAGTTTCTGTGCAGACTGCAACTCGCGGATTCAACTGAAATATATAAGTTTTTGGAAGACTGTTCCAGAACTTCATCACCATACGGCTAAAAAACTGTTTGTAGCGTATATCGCTTCCTTGAAAGTTCAAATGAATGACAGCTTTTACCCAGTTCGGGACTTAGGGTAAAGACGTCGTTTATTAAGCGATCAATTAACAGTGCATGATCTTAAAGGTTAAGATGAATCTCAGAACTCAGAACGTTTTATGTTAGAAACAGCAGTAAGCTCAACAATAACCATAGAATGACGAGGACAGCCACAGACAGTATGGTTCGTCATATATACTCATCGATTGAAGAAGCGAAAAACGCCATAGATTCCGAGCGTGTGATTTTTTCTAGCAAAATGTTACAAGTGGAACAAATTTTTACCTAGAAAAAATTACAACGAAAATCCATTCGAGAATGCGCAATGGTTAAAGCCTTTGAATGCCATTTGGCTTTAGCAAGTATTTAAGGAGATGGCTTTCAGTATGCAATATTTTAAATGCAAACATGAGGTCACTCCGTATCCATTGTTGGATAAAATTTGTGTAGATTTAGTTTTAACATTCGCTCTTTGAAAGGCAAATTTCTGTACCTGGGAACCAACTTTGTCGCAAGATGATAAATCCTGTCGAGTAGTTCAATATTCTTCCTCAGCCATGGTGCCCAGGCATGGAGGGAATATTCCACAAAAGGACGAACATACGTATTAATTAACCGGGTGATGTTTCGAGTTTGAAAATCCTGAATAACTTTTTTAGAAGACTCAAGATAAGGCAGACTTTATTGTACAATGTCCGGCAATGATGTCCATGCTTAAGCTTAATGACACCCAGGTACCGAGATCATTTTCTGCGGTGGACCAGACGAGATTTGCATGCCAAGCTGATACGTGTTGTGCACATATTTTCCAAACCGTGACACTTTAAATTTCGCAGGGTTAAATGGGACCACCGAAATAAGGTGCACAGGTCCCGTGGTAATGCCATACACTCATTAACAGACGTAACACGTTTCCATTTTTTAATAGCATCGGTATTCATTTTCGGGCGGCCAAACCGTGTGGAGGTCAATTGCGTTTTGTTATTGTTATCCCAACAGTCAGGAAAACAGAACAATGCCGGAATGGAAGGTTGATTGAAGGTCCAAGGTCCAAGCGCCCAGTGTGCGCGTTTCGACCGTAGACATGGTTTGTATTTATATGGCAGCAATAGAGTGAACGTGTGAGGGTCTGGTCTTCACTTATATTTTTATACATGAACCGCTCACATGTGCGATTAATTTTTCATACATACGTCACAAAATCCTCAAAATCTTTCATGACCAATTTCATGTAAATATATCGTTGGTTAAACAAAGAAGACTGTTGAAAACAAATTTCAACTAACAATTGTACAATCTGATCAAAGTAAATGAACTTTGGGATTCCGTAAAATGAAGTTTATAAACTTCTCGTGTTCCTACGTGCCCAATTTTCTCAGCACCATTCTCGTTTTTCGACAGTCATCATCGTTGATGAGATTGAATTCGAAAATATCTCTGAATCTCGTGAACCAAGATTTTAAGGTGAAACCGATATCTGGTTCGTAATTGAATTCGGGGATACTGTTGATGATTGCACCTACCGCTGGGTTTTGTACATAAGTCTTTTTGTCTTCGGATTTGACACTCAGAGTTTTCAAAAGAGTCTGCATCAAACGGGTTTGAGCTTCTTCAAATCGACGTTGCTGTTGCTGAAGTACATATTTAAATTCTTCTGCTGTGACCGCGATTCGTATTGCTGGGTTCTCTTATTCACGTCGCCAAATTGTTATAATGGATAAATCGTCGATGTTGCAGCAGAGGCAGTGGTAGCGTTCTATCAATCTATGCGTTGTTCTTAACCCAACAGTCATGAAAACAGAACGATGCCGGAATGGAAGGTTGATTGAAGGTCCAAGGTCCAAGCGCCCAGTGTGCACGTTTCGACTGTGGACATGGTTTGTATTTATATGGCAACAACAGAGTGAACGTGTGAGTGTACACCATAATCGTTGGAAAGAGAATAGTTGGAATGACGGAATTTGGTTAACATGAGCGAGTCAGACAAATTTGAATTTAATGAAGATGGGTTTTGTTGCCAAAGTACAACATGGCTTACCCAACAGCGATTTTTCTCCATTGTGAACTTCGATGAATCAGGTAATCGGCTTGTTTTATTCGGTAGGTGGGTACCCTTTTAACAGACCTCGCCAAAGACACGTGCGCCCTCGGTAATTTCTTTATCCGAACAGTGTGGATGAAAGCTGTGACATGTTGTAACCTTACGCTCCAATAACATATCGGAACATTCGTTGTCTTACTCTGCACGGATTACTTTGCCGCTTACTTCGCACACCTCTTTTGTTCTCTATATAAACACTGACCCTGCCTAGCTTTAGGAGCTGCAAACCTGTGTCCTGAGTCTCGGCTTGTTCATTTCATAAACATCCTGTTTTTCAGTTCTCTGTCTCAGTGGGATTGGTCTCTCGTATCATATAGTTGATCACCTGGCACAACGGCCTTTAAATCCCGTACCAGCAACTTGGCGATGGAAAGTTTCCCATCATATCCTCCGAATTGTCTGTAATATAAAAGCTGCTTGAACGTCTATCCCAAATAAAAAAAGCTGTTTATTCTTCTGCGATTAATCCTAAATCTCCATCTCTCAAAACTCTCATGTCATCTATAATCAAATTTCACATCTACCTGGATAATAATGTGACATTCGACACGTGGTTCCAGCGTAATGAATATATATTCCGAATCAAGCTTAAGGAGCCGTAAAATGACTGTGAAGTTTGACTGCTGTTACGTAAATTGGTTGCAGTGAAATTAGACAAATAATGTATTTTGATGCTTCCTTAAAACCCACGTGACCGTAAATTCGAAGAGACAGTCGAATCACTCAAACAATGTTTTGGCGAACAATCATCTCTAATCAGTATTCGTTTGCGCTGTCTTAATTTAGTCATGAGTGGAACAATGGATTTTTGACGCATCCTGGTTGATGATAATAAAGAGTGTGTATGCTTCCGATTACGCTCACTGACTAATTATCAGCAGTCTGCGATCCTCGTGATTTGCAAATATTCGGACTCGCTTACTGAATCGTCTCGAGCATGATCGAACTGTGACGGTCCAAGCCATCGAAGAAAAACACCAACGTCTCATGAACATATAAAACGACTCCGCCTTCGTGAAGTCAAACAACCGTGACAATCTTACTATTTAGACGGTACATCAACTAAAGCAGAGCGGAAATCAACACACGTCTCCGCATCTAGCATTACAAACAAACCTGCCAAACATAAGCCAGAAATCCAAGCCAACAATATTCATGAATACATTGCGGAGAATTGCATTTTCACCCAAAATGCTCCCACAGAACAAATCGATGAAAGCAATGCAATCAAATAGGACGCTTAGATGGGCTATGTCATAAAACAGCAAACCGGAAGACACCAAACAAACGAAACAGGTTCTTCCCGCGTCGTCCTATCCAAACATCAAAACCCTTCCCACGATCACTCAGCATTTGTGCTAACCAGTAGTCCGTAAATCCCGTTATTCGCAAATACACAACCGTAAAAATCAATGGTTATCCAGTAGGATTGCAACTTGATGGGTCTTCAGATATCACCGTTATTTCGACATAAACATGGAAATCTCTTGGCAACCCAAAACTTAAACCCACAAGTCATCGAGCAATCAGTGCATGCGGACGTGCGCTGAAAATACGTTTAGTTTCTTTGCGCTGTGAATTTTTATGGTTGTACGATATCTGCATCATGCTCCGTATCCCATTTCAATCTAAATCTACTAGGTATCGACTGGATTGAACAATTTAGTCTGCTAGAGCTACTGAAAGCCACGATATGCGGCCAAGCTCAACCAATCAGAGTTCATTCCATCTCATCTAACAATTTACTGGAACAATTCGGAGATGTATTTCATGATGAACTGGGACCCTGCTTAAATTTTCAAGCAAAATTACATTTTCAGTCCGGTCAAAAACCAGTTTTCCGACCCAAGCGTCCCGTCCCGTACTACTCTATCGAACAGGTAAACACAGAACTCACTCTAGGTTCAGCGTTCTATGAAGTGACCGTTTTAGATGGTGTATGGGTATGCCATCGCAAACAATAAAGCCCTGTACCTACCAATCCTCATGTGAACGATAAACGCAGAATTATTGTCCAGGATGAGTGCAAACAGCACGAAACCGGTCGTGGGGTGTGAATGACGGAAAAGCATGCAAATGAATATTTTGTTTATTGTCCAGGAAGTTCCTTGACTATTAGGTGATGATTTAGCTAAGAACAATTTGAACGACTGTTCTCAATGGCGCTGCATCCAAGAACTCGGCTAAAAGACCTGTATTATTGTCGTGAAACGCTTTACCACCTACTACAAATACAAAGGCAATGCCCCTGTATTCCGAAAATTACCTTTCAATCATATGGTTAATACT